>BMAW01049851.1:0-52081 GCA_019974015.1 Nephila pilipes | reverse complement strand
AAGCAGGTCTCAGAATGACTTCGACGTACCGCTGTGCTGTAAGTTTGCTTCTAATGACGACCAAAGGGATTCGGCTAACAAGGGAATTGGCACCCTAGACCCTAACTCCCGGTTGAAGGACTGTGTGGCGTGCAATAGTGAAAACAGGATCGGCAGGCTGCCCTGGGCGTCTCCAGACACGTCTTCGATGATTGTTAGGACACAGTTGGCAGCAGGATTCGTCGCTGAACACCATACGTCCCCAGTCAGCATCACCCCAACCTGATCGAGCCAATCACCACTGTAATCTGGATCAACAGTGTGCTGGCGTGATTGACAAGTGGCGTAGCGGTCGGTTTGAGCGTAGATTTCGCTCTATCAGCCGTCTGTGAATGGTCGTGGTGGACATTAGTGTGCGGGTCGCCCTTCCGATGGTTGATAACAATGAATGAGGCACTGAGGCATCTGATATGACATTCCCTCCGTCCTACCGATTTGCTATGGCCCTAGGTCGACTGCTACCATCTTGACGCTGAAATCTGCCATTGTCCACCCATTCTTGCCAGCATCTTTTAATCGCCGCATCGCTTCGACCCTTATGACGAGCGATTCTCCAATTTGCCCAACTTACCTCTCTCAATCCAATGATACGACCTCTTTCAAACTCTGACAGCTGCTCGTACTGAGCTCGACTTTTAGGGCGAAGCCTTTTTTCAGTCGTTGAAAGGTATCCTTAATCGCAATGAAACAGAAAATTTAACCATCCGATTAAGAATCGCTTCTTATATTCACCTGCTGAGTGCTCCTGCTATTTATTCAATGGAAACGAAATTTTAATCATTTGCATGTTCGGTTCAAATGTCTTTGAATACGAAATTTCATTAGAATCGGGTAACTCCTTCTTGGAGCGCCATTTTTTTTTATAGAGTGTAGTACTTTCTTTACACATCTCGAGAATATTTCATTATTTCATCTTTAAAAGGCATAAATGTTTAAAAAGAAATAGAGCACATATTTCAAATACGTGTGAATATTTAATACGAACATTTTGATGTTCGCTAAGTAAAAATCACATTAACTGGGATAAAAGAATTAATACTTTTCTACACTCTAAATTTAACGAAAAACACACTCTCCCTTCTTTTCTGTCCATTCTATCATCAGTATCAAATGAGAGCAAATAACTTTAATTCCTTGCATGTTATAAAATTATTTTCATTGTTGTAAGGGGGAGAGGGGACTTCTAACGAATTTTCGAATGTAAAAGGCAATCCATTACATACCTGTGGTACATTATTATCACACAGTGAGAACGATATTTCATTACTTCATCATCAAATTATAAAGGACGTTAAAAAGGTAGAATGTACATATTTTAAATGCATGTGAATGTTAAACATGAATACAGGGTTATTCAAAATGAATCATCTGTTTTCTAAATGCTATAGTTTCATAAGTAAACGACATAGAATGATAAATAATACATGAGTGTTAAGTAAAAATATGGAAGTTGTTTTTTTTACAGTTATTCAATATAACTTCATTTAGTTACGCGTATAATGTTACTTCGATGTATAAATTCCCACCAAACACGTTGCAAAGTGTATGTGGTAATGGATCGAACAGCAGCAGAAATCCGTTGTTAGAGCTCAAATTAATTTGTGGATAATGGTGACGCATACACTTTATCTTTTACAAACCTACAAAAAAGAAATTGCAGAGGGCCATATCAAGTGACTTAGGGGACCAACTATGTAAGATCAAGTCATCTGGTCCACTGTGACCGATCGAATTGAAATGTAGCTCCATGAAAGCTTCTGAAACAGCTTTCGTGAAATAGCTTCACAAAGAACGCACGAGAGCCATCTATTGTTCACAATATAAAAATTTTAACATTTTTCCGTCGTATTAATGTATTGCTTATTTTGTGACATTTAATTTTGAAAATATGGAATTTTGAAATTAGATGAATAATTTTGAATAATTCTTTATAAAATTATCTTCGTTATTACGATAATAAAGGTGAAATTAGTGAATTTTCCAATATAAAAATAATCTATTAAACAATACGTCCTTTTCACACTGTGAGATCAATATTTTTTTATTTCACCCCTAAAAATAAATAATTTTAAAAAGGAAAAAATGGTACATATTTCAAATACGTTGGGATATTGAAAATGAATATTTCGATTATCCCAGAGTCTGAAATGCTCTAACGACAAAAAAAGAAATTAAATAATACATTTTTAACTTGAATTTAAAAAAAGATACTCATCCCCCTTCCTTTTTTTCAGCCCAATTCTGTCATCAATATCAAATGAGAACAAAGACTTGATTTTCTTACATATTAAAAAATAATTTTCATTATTAGATGCAGAGTAAGGTAAGATTCTTAATGAAGTTTTGATGAAAAAAAAAGGAACGTGTCCTTTCATTAATTTCCAAATGAATTTTTTCCTCGTAGTCACCTGGAATCGAACACAAGGAGCATTCACCTCTCGAAACAGAAATGTATTAATGGAAAATTCTATGTCTCGGTGCGCTTTTCAACTTTTTGAAGGGACGAAGAGCATTGAGAAAATAAAAATAAAAAAAAGAGAGAAAGAAAATCGTAATTTCCTCAAGAGTGGGTTGTGGAAGGCACCTTAGCATGACCACTTCAATTTGGTGGGTACGATATCAGCGAATTAAAAATCTTTCTCATCCCCTTATTTTATTTTTTACCAATCATTATCTTTGATTTTTTGTTTCGATTATTTTTATTTGGGACCATTTGATGGTCATGCACTGGTAGACCTGAGATGTAAATTACTATTCCCTTTTTTTTCACTAGAAAGAAAGAGAGAAAAAAAAGTGAGAGATGTTTGGTTCGCTTAAGACGTTGATTCTTCATACTTTCATTAAGGAAATTGACAATTCCGCAAACTGAGATTCAGGAAATTTCTTTCTTACTGTTAAATGATGAAGTTTTTCTTTGTTTGCCCTTAAGTAGAAATAATCAGAAAGGGATCACTGGCTTTTCTAATAATAAAACACATCTGAAAATTTATACAGGTGACAGGATGGCTAACAAACTGTGTCCTTGACGCAAGTAAAGAGTTGTTTTGGAAGTTGAACCATTAATTTTGATTTGTATTAACAACATTTCACATTAGGTACTAGGGAATACCGTGAACCTTAAATTATTACCCTGAGAAATAACCGAGAGATATCTGGATAAATTTTATTCTGCACATTAATTGATTTTACGTGCGTAATATTTTAATTACAGCTATTAATAATGAATGGTTTGATTTCAGGAATTCGCGTCCATTGAAATTGAGGTAACTCACAGTGTGGAGAAGATACATTTCAATTCGTTAGGCTCGCAATGATGAATTACGAAATATCAAGAAAGAATGAGGGGAAATACATAACTATGAATGGTGACTATGTAGAAAAGTCATAAGAATAATAAATAAAATTAAGTTAATATCTTGATAATTTTTAGTTCTAATTAAATATTTACGACATTAATACTCGTAATTGTATTTTTAAATATTACGTACATAAGGATTAATCACGTAAATTAAGGATTACGTACAGAAAGATTAGACACGGAGACGTACAATGATCAGGAAAAAGCCACTCCTCCTGAAATCCACAGTAGAAATGACGATATATAAGAAAACTCACGCCTTATGTTTTCTTTTACAACGCCATCTATCGGTTCACCGCATGCTTTTTGTCAAAACATTATGAGTTGAAAATTGCTTGCTTAGATGCGTTCTATCACCCCTTAAATTTTTGCTCGGGAGGTTCGAAACACCTTGATCGATTTGCTATAGACGACTTATTCACTGTAATTTGAAAACGAAGCTAGTGCAATATATGTGCCTACTTTAATTAATTACTAGTTTACGTTAAGATTATTACTGTATGCATATTTATTAATCTGTTAAAACTTGCATTATACTCTCCTTCGAATATTTTTAAGAACAGTCAATATTGAGCCAAAAATACTTGCAAACGAGAGTATGCAAAACATACTTAATACTGTTACACCTAACTTGCGAGCGATTTATTTCGACCAATTTACTGTTTATTTACATTGTACTTTAAAGAAACACAAGGTTAATGCTGAAGGAAATTGTAAGTTTGAGCCTTGGCTAAGTGACGAGGAGGACACCTGAGGTAGCACTTTTATCTCCAAACTTCCTCACCTCACTTTCGGGAGGACTAGGGGACCTTGACAGATTTAACGTGTATCCGTTTCGCAAGACGGCACGTCTAGTGTGACAATAGGGTTGGAACCCACAACTCCATGGGTACAACGCCGGCCGCGAGTTCGCGACCATGACCGCTAGGCTACTAATTATAGAACGATGTGCACAATTTTTGACTCAGGGTCAAACGTGATTCATGTATAAGCTGCGGAGTTCTCTCAAACAGATATTAGCTAGGATTTACAGGAATCAAAGTGCAAAAAAAGTGTGGTTGTGGTTGGATGTAGAATGTCATTTCGTTAAATACCTAAAATATTTCAAAGATTTAAAACTACGGCAGGAAATGTGATCAAACGTGGAATTTATGTTTCGATGCAGAAGAGATTTGGTGCAACATCAAATCTGTCTCACAAAGATCGAAGATGTTTTATCTGTCTTGTTGCTGAGCAATAAATATCTTCTGCTGATATTATTTTAAATTTGACGAAAAAATTTCGAGACCAACATTTATACATATTCTAAATAATTGTGATTTCAGAAAGTAAATCAAAAGGAATAAAATATCTGCAATAATCAATAACTACAAAATTGTACGTGAAAAAAATGCTATATTTTCGGGAGGTGGACCAGGTGGTTTTAAGTGTTATAGAATGAGTCTTAGAGAAGAGAAAGACATCTCATTTTAAAGGTAGATTATTGATGTTTTGGGGAGCAGTTTCTACTAGCCTCAAAACTGATTTATTATTTGTGACCAATACGCCTCCCATCTACTGGTCATTTTGATTTCGTGAACGTAATGTTAATCCTATGGAATTTCGACTACCGTCCGCAAATCTTCATTATTTTATCTATTTGAATTTAAAAAAAGTGCATCAAAAAGAGAAACAAATAATGAAGGTTTCTGCTGAATTACATTTTTTGACCAATTTTTAAAATATTTTTACCGTTATTTTAATGATTCGCTTGTGGTCTTCAATACTTTAAAAATATTTGGAAATATTTTTAAGAATCGGAGAAAAAATGTAATTCCGCTGAAACCTTTCTTAATTTTTGCTCTTTCAGATACACTTTATTGCATACAAAGTGGTAAAGTTGTAAAGATTTGAGAACGGTGGGCGAAATTCGATCAGATGAGTATTACTTACAAGAAATGAAAGTAGTCAATAGATGGCCTTAATATGATTTCTAAGAAGTATGAACGAATCTGAAACTTTTAACACATTATTCACCTTTAAGGATTATAAATTTGTTTTTTCTTTAACAAGATGGAGCTTCTAGTCACACTTTGCACGCAGCAAAAAGAAAGATGGTTCGAAGAAAGAAACATCAATATCATGACGCTTCCAGCTAATTACCCACACCTAAATATTATAGAAAATATTTGGGGTTATTTTGTTAAAAACATATATGCAAATAGGAAACAATATAATTCAATTGCAGAACTTGAGGGTAACATCTATGCAGCACAGGATGGAACTGATCCTCAATATTTCAACAAAAATTGTGAATAGTAAGCCAGACAGAATGACTTGTCTTTCTATAAAAGGTGGTCCTACAAAATATTAGCTCAAAGAATATATGTAGAGAATAATCAAAAACGTAAGTGTTCTGATAATTTTGAAACTGTTAAAAATTACTTTTCGAATGCAATTTTAATTAAGAAAAGAAAAATGATACAAAGTTATAAATATTATCTATACTCATATCATTTATTTTAATATACATAATATTTTTTCGCAAATAGGTTTCAGTTTTTTTGTTAAAATCTTCTGTTTGCTAAGTTTTCATCTTAATCGAAACTGAATTTTTTCATTGCAAAAGTATCTTTTTCGAATGGCAACAATAAGTTTTTTTTTATGTTTACATTCGATTCCGTGTTGTAAGCCTAAATAGCCCTGATTGATAAAAGAATGCTGTTGCAAATGTCAGTGACAACTATTCATTCAAGTATAATATATTCCTCATATTTATTCTTTAATTTTTTCATACTTGTTATGAATAAAATGTGTAAGTCGTAAACGAACTCTAATTCTTTTGAATAAACCGCTATGCTTCAATTTGAAATGGCCCGTCAGACTCAATAGCTATCCTCACTATTAGGAGAACCAGTATACATTTACATGTATTAAATATATAACAGGTTAACTATCAAACACTAAAAACAGCAATTGCTATTTGCAGAACTCTTATGTACTTACATTGATACGGTTTTATCTATCATTGTAGTGATAACAATGTTATCACTACATTAACTATAATTTGTTTTAAATTCTACTGTATTACGTGGTGCCTTGGCAAGTAACTTTGAAGCATACATAATCTATAGACAGCAGTTTTTCTTATTTAATAAGATTCGATTAAACTAAAAATAGAAAATGTTCATAGTCGAAGCTAAAAACTGCATAACTCTATTAACTTGCAAATCAGAAATAGATGCTTTCATTGATAAGAGTGATAAGGCTAATCAATCGATTTAAAAAACATTAAATCATTCGCTGTTGTGTCTGATCAAACATTGATAGATTGTTTTACTCGAAGATTAAAATAGATAAACTCTTATGGAAACTTTACTTTGCAATCCCGTCACGAATCTGACTGACAATACATAGTCATAATAGAAGTATCACTGATGAATTCAAAATTGTATGGTTAAGTCTCTTGTTAGTAAAATAAATGGTTATATTATAAGGTCCTATAGAAAGTAGCTACTGTATGTTTAATTTATGAGGGTTAGGCTCATTTAGAAAACTGTGTTGTCATAAAGTATATTTTTTCCGTATGGGCCTTTGTACAGCGAACAGTACACAGCATGTAATTATGAAGGAGACTAAACTGAGCCGAAAAGTTTCAAAAAAAATTATTTTATGGTAATGAATCATTTTATGATAATCACTTTGTAAGTTTTCCTATTAGAATATGAACAAAATTTAAATATTATGATATTGTAGCGAAATAAGCACTTTATCTAACGATACCCAAAGTAGGGTTATAAAATATTTAAAAAAGAGCTCTGTCAAAATTTAAATTACAACAATAAATTAAAAACAAAAAAAAGCCCAACTTCTTTTAGGAATAGTTTTGAAAGATATACCTCTAAATTTAAAGTTTTAGTGAAGTATTTTAAGTAAAAGCAATTACATTTTCTAAAAATTTTGATGATATTCAGAAGAGTAACTACACACACACACACACACACACACACATATATAACAGCATTTTTCTTAATTATTGCTACTTGTTTTCCCGTTTTATTTCTTCTTTCGTAACTTTAAAAACAGTGAAATAAGAAAATGAGTATACAATTTTACTCTCTTTTTTATAAAAACTCAAAGAATAATCCGGCACTTTTAAATGAATCAATACACGTGTTTTTAAAATTAAAATAATTTTTTGATGATTAGTTGAATATCTGGAGGAGTACTGAATCAAAGGCGCGTTTAAAGCTTCCAAACAAATATGTAGTTTTTATTTCATAGTAGATTATACTCCTGTAAATGTACAGATGTGTGTGGGCTACACATGTCGGGCAAAATGCTTTATAAGCGCACGTGCAGATTTCTGCCCTTTTACCCTTGCTTATACATCGACGACTTTAATGGAAGTTTTGAAAACATTCGATAAGTTCAAAAACAATAAGTTAAAAAGAGTTTCCACCAACATTGGGATAATATAAGGGAATGGAGAATCATCGAGAGACTTAAGGCAAGAAATTTTCAAATGCAGATTTCTAGAGACTTTAAGGTAGTTATAAGCGATGTGTTCAACTTATGGGGACAGTTATTGATACTTCAGGAATCGTATTGAGAAGACCCGTGCAAAATAGTTCAATAGCCACGGTGATCAATGATGATTAATATTTATCCATTTCAGCGAGGTAGTAGAGGGGTGCAACAGCCTCTCAGCTGTTGTAAAAAGTCCTGCTGTTTTCATCCCGTTCACGTTTGCGCTCAGAGAAGCCTGTTTGGTACGGTGGAAAGAACATCAACGTTGGGCCAGGGATCAATGAAAGACCGTTCTATTCACTGATGAGTCCAGATTCAGCCTATCTCTGATTCTCGATGTATCTTTATCTAAAGTTAACAGGAACCCGCTATATGTAATCGAACATCTGAGAAAGACACCAGTATAATAGTACTGTTAGATGGTATGGTCAGACATAATTTTGATATGGAGCTCCGACTTTCATCCATTGACAGGAGCTCTGTGCTGTGAGGCATAGTGATGAAATTTTGGAGGTCAATACTTGGTTTGATTTTAACCTTGCATTCAGCTTTTTATGAATGACAACTCTCTTTCACATAGGGCGTAGCTGGCCAACAAATTTCTAGAAAGTGGGGATACTCACCGGTTGGACTTATCAGATAAATCTTAAGACTTTATATTTATAAAGCATATTTAGAAGACTTTTTCCATTGTGAAACTATGTAAATGTACCATATTCCTATTGGTCAATTTTTTGTTCTGTCTCGTACCATTTTTTAAAACATTTCTGTACGGATGATTCGTACACACGATCATAGGTATGCACCATTACTATTGCACGACTTTTTTTTTATTTAAACAACCTATATAGAAATCTGATTTTATTAAAATATGTTCAATACATCAGGAAGTAATCAACTCAATATGAAAATTATCTTAATTTTTGAATACAAGTATATATAACAAGGGTGGCCAACTACATCACCGTTGGCAGCTACATTTCACAAAGGAATATTTGAAAAAGCTGTTTATTTAGGGTTACCAAATGGAGAATTTTTAAAACTTTTCCGATTGAACTTATATTCTCGCCAAAATAACACTATTTATTGAATGGTTTCTCCTCAAGATAGTTTTTATTTGATCACGTGATTATCGCCTTAGTAGTGGTTATAGTAATCGTTACTGTAGGGCATATAACAGGATTTTCATTTCCTCCCCCCCCCAAGGAAAGAGAGAATAGAGCTTATTCGTTTATGTCATCATTGATATACTTTGAATGGGGTCAATAAAAATACAGCCACACTACAGAAGGAGACGCTTTGAGTTTTTTTCCTCCAAAATTTTTCCATAATTAATTTTAATTCCCAGACTGAAATGCAGATTAAAAATAAGTATTAGTCTGTTTTAACTCATTTGCATTTAATTGAGGTATGCAAACCCTGCCCAAACTAGTCATCCAAACGTCAGCTACTAGCTGTTAACACAGATAACATTTGTGAAGTATCCACAAGAAAACTCAACTTTTAAGATTTTCTTTACAAAATTGTTTGATTGAAACGATACTATATACATATATATTCATTTCTTACGTCTACCTGTAGAGTGAGTTTTTACTGATAAAAACGCCATGAAACTCAGTCGTATCTTTCAATTGAAGGTGAAGATAATTTTCAGGAACAGTGTTTTGAATTCCTTAACACTTTTGAAAGCAAATGAATACTACAGAAAGTTAAAAAATGCTAAATTGGGTAATCAAGCTAGACATTTAAGTTATGGCGCAAATTTTTAAGGCTGCCTGAGTCTGAGGAATAAGAACAAAATTTGAAACAATCCTGTAAAATTTCTCCTTGTATAATATTATATTCTGTCTTCACCAACGGGCGAATAGCATGTTTTTATGTACTATTTATTCCTCTATGAGTGAATCCATTTCTTTTTCTTATACATATTGTTACAAATTTGTAAATATTACTTGTATTTGTCTTAAAATATCTCAAACAGATGGGAAATACTCAGAGTTTGGGCAAAAATCGTAAATTCAATAATAATAAAAAAAAACTGCATTTCTAGTAATTTGGCGATCTTTTGGCAGGATTCTTGGCGACCTGGCTACCACTCTGCAAGATTTGGCGAAAAATAGGATGTTTCTGGAACGTTCCATCATCGAAGCTCTAGGACCAATTCTTAGCGAGATAGCTTAGAACCTTGGCGAAAGTCTTAGATTTTCACGTCAAGTCAGGTATAAATACCACCGGCCAAGATAGAAGCAGTAGTAGTGAAGAGGAGGAGCAGTAGTGAAGATGATCAGTTTTGATTGCTAGGCCAATGCATAGCAGCTGTTATCTGTCTGAGATATTAGAGACTTCTGTATTTGGAAGCTGTTTCCTGTGGAATTAGCTGAATTGGAGCTGTGTAGTAGTGATGCTTACAGCTGGAATTTCCTGCGTTCTGTAGAAATTGCTACGAATAAAAGTCTTGAGATTTTGAAAAGATTGTTTCATCGACTCTCAATCAACACGAACCCCGAAGCGCAGTACAATATTTACCCTAAAAGCTCCCATCTATTAGCATTTTGATTTCATGATTGTAATATTAATCCTATGAAATTTTTATTTTTCTTCTTCAAACCTAGATTGTTTCATTTACTTGAATGAAATAAATTGCATCTGACAGAACAAAAAAAATATCTCTAAACTGTTCTGTGAATTTACATTATTCCTGCCATTTTCACAAATATTTTTCTGTCTATTTTTAAGTACGCATTTGTTTAATTTCTGGTCCTTAAAAATACTTTAAATTTTTTTTAAAAATCGCGCAACAAATTAAATTCCATCAAACCCTTTATTATGTTTCATCCTTTCGGATTCATTTTATTATTGTAATATAAAAATGCATCCGAAATAAATACAACTGTTTAGTTAAATCAAATAAATTCAACAGTCTAGGTTTAAGAAGGAAAGTAGAAGTCCCATAAGATTAAAATTACGTTCAATAATTCAAAATTGATAATAGACGGGAACGTGTTCAAGATTGATTTGTATAAAATATATCAACACATCGAAGGGAAGTAATTAAATCATTATAGTGCACAAAAAGAAAACAAATAAAAGATTTGTGAGCCTAGATTAAAGGAATGAAAGCTTAAGGCAAATATAGATAGAAAAATTGGTCATAATCATTTATTACAGAATCGTTACAATCTTTCACAGTATGAATTTTTTTCCCAAACTCTGCTAAAACTAGCTAAATGTACCCAGGACATGTTGAACAATATATTCACGTCCTCCAATTATTTGTATATCGCAACATAATTGTTATTTTTTTTTCAGACCGTGAAAGGTGTATTGTACCCTCAAGTCGCTTTTGTTTTTGAAATGTAATATGTTAACCCTGTTGTCCCCTTTTCATTCAAAAGTCTCCTCTAAATTGGATCCAAACGCTTTACAAATTTAAAATAATTGAAGGTTGCTTCGTGTTTTTCTTATCTTACTTCTATCAACAGTTTATAAGATTTAACTGCACACGCACATGTCTCCAATCTTCATAAAGCAACTATCATGGGTGTTTTATTACGTACCTACTCGTATTTCCCATTATGAAAAATATTTATTTATCAATAAATATAAGAAATAACAGAACTGTCTCAGTATTGCAGCCTTTCGAACGTTAGCCTATATTTTGGAATATATTGTCTCGCATATTTTAATGCCAAATAGATTTTTAATTTGATGTATTAAAGTAAAAAAAAAAAATGCGTATCAATAACATGCTCCCAATTTTAAAGACACAGAATAAATACAGAAGTATTGTATTGCCACATGAAGTTATATTTATATTGTGCTTCTTTTTATTTGAAGAAGTGTTTCGACATTATATTTCATTTTTAAATGCTAAGCAGAAACAGCCTGATGCATCGAATTTAAGACAACATGCTTTTGCATCCGATGGCAGTAGAAATATAATTTGGAACACATAAGAATATTTAAAAAGAGAATGGGCATCATTCGTTATTGAGGGAAATGGAGTGAATAATTAAGTGGCTTAGAATAAAGCAGAACATAATACATTATAAACTTTTAACTGATGGAGTCCTACAGTGGCCCGAAATTTATTTGGTACAGAACTTGCAATTTTGCACAATCATCATGCGAGGGAGAGGACACCTGAGACGGACTTCTGCTGCTTTAATTTCCACTGCCTTATTCAGAGACCCAATGAGATTGAACTTTGCCTCCGTTTTTCAAGAAGTCAGAACTTTTGCGGAATCAGGACTCCAACTCTTGGCTCGCCCTCAATATCTAATACCACAAAACTCGTAAACACGACCATCGTGACTTTTAAACAGAACATTTAATATGATCCTAATAGATAGAAGGGAACAATTCGAAATCGGAGGGAATACTATTATGCTGTTTTATCATACTTTGTACCTTCAAATCTACTGCACAATATTGGTTTCCTTTCCTATGTTTATAAATGAAATAATTCGAAATAAAAACCAACGTTTTTAAAAACAACGTTTTTATATGGTGGCAAAGTTTATTAAAAAAATTATTAAAATATTAGTTAAAACTGGTCGCAAATATCTAAATATTCCATTGTTAGGCAAATAAGAACGGTTCCCAAAATTTCAGAGCTCTAGCTTGATGGGAAGTTGGTTAAATTAACAATAGACAATTTGATGACACACTGATACACATACATACAGACACACACCAAGGGAAATACATAACAACGTTAAAACTAACTAAAATTAATTAATCCGGTAAATTAAATGGTTGGAATACAGTTTAGTCAAACCACTCTTGGAGACAGGAATTATTTGGCGGTATTTTGCCAAATGTTGCTAAATTGGTCCGCGAAGCGGACTTAACATTCAGCCAATAAATAAATAAATAAATAAATAAATTTCGCCAAGTTTGGCAATTATTCAAATTGCGCCAAGTAATTGGGCTAAACTGTATTATTTAAAAAAATATGAGTTAAAACTTGTCGCAAACGTCTAAATATTGCATTGTTAGGCGAGTACGAACGATTCCCAAAATTTCAAAGCTCTAGTTTGATGGGAAGTTGGTTAAATTAACGATCGAAATTTGAAAGAAAAAACACACATAAAAACCACACACACACACACAGTGAAATTCAGAAAAACGTTGTAAAAAGGATGACATTTGAGCTGAAATAAATCTCTTTTAAAGCTCATGTGTACCAGCCATTAATAATTCGTGAACATAGTGTTGTTTCTGTGGAGTTTCTACTTTCCTTCTGTCTTTCTGACAAGTATAAGAATTCGATTTTCGAAAAGGTTTTATGTTTATTTCTAAATTCCCTTGAAGGTTTTAGAATATTAAATAACACCAAAAAACATTTTCAAAAATCGAAGGATGAAAAGTAACTCCCCAGAAAACCTCTTAATTTATTTCTTTATTATTTTTTCCGATGCGATTCGTTACATTCAAATATGTTTGAAAGGGAAAGTAAAAAGGCCATAAAATTAACATTACGCATACGAAATCATATTTGATGTAAACGGGAGTCTTAACTTCCATGTTTAATAATGCGATACTCTGGAGTCTTATTTAAATGAATTTAATTCGGTGATGTATTCTCACTTCGTTCTTCCACTTTTTCGTTTATAATGAAATCAAATTAAGTGTTCATGAGTTCTATAAGTGTTGTTTTGAAATAATCTAAAAAGAAAATTTACGAGTATTTGAATGAGGATTTCATAACAGTTATTGTACTCAATACAAAAATGCGTTAATAAGACCAAAAAAAATGATAAAAACCCTTTGTGCTGATAAATTAGAAAAAAAGAGTGACAAGAAATTATCAGTATATAATTGCTATGAGAAATACATGTTTATTTTCTAATAATGCTTATATATAATCTTCCGGAAGAAAAGTTCCTAACAATTCGTTTTGTTTATAGTTGAAAAAGGAAAGAAAATACAGTTTTTTATTTCTTATTTTAGTATTTTTATAGTACATTTAAACATTAGTTTCTAACTTTACCACTACATGGAATTAAAGAATAGTTCTTACGTAACTGATACAATCAGTAGCGAATCCAGAAAAAAAAAAATTAACAATCATATCATCAGGGGAGAAGCACAATATATCTTTTTTTCTTTAAGAAGTTCATAAGACGTAACTGGTTTGTTTATTTCTTTTATTTCATTCATGACTACCTAACCCTTAATCTAAGAATAAACTAAATATTAAATCAAGAATCAAACTGAGAACTAAAAACTCACAGTACGATAAAAAGCTCTATCCTATGGCTAGAAACACAAAAACAATTTTGAAGTAAGAAAACAAAATAACTACATTAAAATTTCATTGAGGTTTTCCTGTTAAAGTTAGCTATTTTGTCTGAGAGTGAAAATTATGATGGTTTTTCACGTGGTTCTATGTCCAGTTCCTGAATTTCCATTGAATACAACCATTACTAGACACAAAATACCTTTAAAAATAATTCAACGCGATAGTCTTCCAGAATTTGAAAATTTTTGAAGGCATTATTCCACCTGAATTTTAAATAGTTTATTATTCCTTAAAGATAATTATCTTTTAAAGTACTATATTTGACCTTTAAAACGTTTATTAAAAGTCCCTCTGTGGGAAAATCATTACATTTTTATTAGTTACTTTTTATATGTAAGCAATTACACATTGTTATTATTACATGTCGTTGAAAATATATGAAGCCTTCCTGTGAATTTGGCACACATAATTGTATATACACATGCGTCAACTTGCCTATAAAAACAAAAGAAGAGTGAATCATAGAAATTCAAAGGGAAAAAAATCATTACTCAGAATAAAATACGAGTAATGTTTCGTATTTTATTCCGGGGTATATACCCTCTTATTTTATTTCAAAGGAGAAACCTGTATTGTTTTAAAAAGCTATGTATTTCGATTTTTTTCAAAAAAAAAATAACTTTAACACCTTCAAAGGACTCTACAATTATACTTAATATGTTTGTCCAACTGGTAATTCCTAAAGGAATACTGCCGGGTTTGGTCGAATCCGGACCCATTGAGATGGATCTTGCAGATCTGTCAGAACTTGAAGCACACCATTTAGCAACAGGCATTCTCATTTCCAAGTCTTCTGTTGTAATTCACTGATCCGAGTAGTAAAACAATCCAGTGAACTCCGTAATATGTTCAATGGTCTATCGTAGGTTCTTCAAAGACATGTTCACGAATTTTCTCAATAATTTTGTTCGTCCAGGCAGTTGACGGACGTACAGAACATGATTTATCATCAATCGACTTGTCATTTTTAAAGCAAGAAAATCACTCATTCACTTAAGTATTTCCCAAAGTGTCATCTTTGTAACCTGTTTTAAACATTATAACAGTTTCTGTGGCGTTTTTCCCTAGCAGGGAGCTGAATGTTTTCCACTTAAATCTGTCGCTTCAAAAAATAAGGTGACTGCAAAACAGTTATGACGAAATAATTCACTATGGAGGCAAATACAATTTTCCTGTGATGCCACATACAGTTCTGAACTTACACAAAGAGTTGCACGCATGTCTATAGCAGCAGAAATACGTACTACACAAGCTCTGCCTAGGACAATTTTTATTTAGGAATGCTCTTGTTCTTAGGAATTCTTCTAAAGCTCCATTAAAAACTAATGCAGCGATACGTAATTTTATAAGATTTCACTTAGGGAGACTGGCATCAAAACAGTACAGAAAATTAATTGAAAAAATATGGAACTATGGATGTTATTCATTTGAAGAATGATACGAATGTATTTTTTTCCAATATCATTGAGTAGTTTTTAGCTTACTTGGTTTGTAAATGTTAAAGATATCATTGTTCATCAATTTTATTATTATTCCGATTGATTCTCTATAGAAAATATTATTTAACACGTATATATTCCGATACCTAGTCTTTCATACTGAGATGGATTATTTGTTTACTAGTGAATACAGGATCCGCTGTTCCTCAGGGTCAAGGCAATCAAAAAAGGAGAGATTCATTTTATTACTCAATCTTAAAAACACGCGACAATACTTTCGAAAATGACCAAGATAAAAATAGTTATTACCAAGCAACATTTTCCGTAAATAACTATTTGTAGATCATAAGGGAATGTAAATAACTTATTTTGGTAGAAGCCATTGTAGATGCATAACTAGCATTCAAAGCGAATAAGCTTTTACATTTAGAATTTTTATGACTCTCTCTAATAGTATGGGTGTTTCTTAAACATAGATTCAGAGGTAAAATTTTGAAAGGTCATTGGAGTGGAAAAATCAAGCTATTATCTTTATTTTCAGAGATTATGAAGATAAACGCATTGGTCATACAGAAAAAATTCTGTCAGAATTGAAATTTCATCGATAAATACTAGATACTTTTGATTTTCTGTAACTGAAATTATCTATGTCTTATAAAAAGAGATAACGAAGCCTTATTTACATTTACAACAAAAAATATTTGTAAATTAAAATGTTTGATACGTTCAACTATCAAAACAAAAATTTAGAGTTTATTTGGTACTCAACATGATATATGCTGCTTTTTCTTATATCACATAATAGTTAAATATTTTCTTAATGTAAGCATATATCTTTACACCAAATTTTCCATTTAGCATACATTGATGCACACTTTTTTATTCGTCAATGTTTTCATTTTTTATATAAATTTCTTATAACAACAGCGGAGAAATAGTCTGAAGTGTTTTTTTTGAAGAATATGTATTCTCATCATCACTTCCCTCACTTTATATGAATTTCATTTTCTACAAAAATATGCATCCGTCGTGAAGTAATAGTTTATTATGGAGAAATTTATTTCATTTCCTCTTGCCCTCTCTTAAAATATTTAAAAATTATATATGAGGACGATGCGTCAAAAAATTGTGAAATTTATTTTTAACAAAAACAGAGAAACTTATAACGGATGGTACCGGACACCACTTATAACCAAAATATAAGCATGATATTCTTTTTTTTGTTTTTCAAAATAATTTTTTATACATGTTAAGGGCGACCGATTTCCCTTACAGCTTCACCAACAGTACCATTTTTGTATAACTTGTATCAAAGTATTAGAATAACACTGTTCTAATTCGGATATCTTCAAATTAAAAAAAAAATGTTTTGATTTTCATACAATTTCAAAACTTGTAACACATATATACTCCATGGCACGCATTGTAATCAGTATATGCACTTCAAACCATTAGAAACGCTACACTATAAAGGAAAGCAAATAGCAGAGCCGTTTTTACTGTACATGCATAGAATAATGAGGGGGGGAGGAGGAATATATAATTGAATTTAAAGTTGCCTTGTGAGTAATGTAGATAGTGCTGCTTTTCAGTGGAGTGACTGTACAAGAAATAAAAGCAGGCGATAAAATATTAAATTAAATATATCTTAGGAATACAAATACACATTAAGCAAACTAAATAATATAATTATTATAATTATAGCCTATTATAATGTTAGTCTTTTGAACCAAACACCATGTATCCTTTATTTCATGCCCAAGCATTTTTGTTGATACCATGACCCATGTTGTGACCGGTGTGAAAGAGTAGTCCCAGTATAGCTCATGCATGTCATAAGAGGTGACTAAAAGGTGTTCCCAGTACCTATAGTCCCTAGGGACAGAGAATCTTAGGGCTTGCCTTCTTTAGGTGGGTTTGGACATCATGACCCCGAAGCACCATAGAGATTTTTTTCTTTTCTCATGGGGTTTACTATCTTTGGTAAACATAGATGATGCACCCCCGGGATACCCAATCGATCCTTCTCTATTTTCAACTCTCTTTCTTGTCAACCGAACATTTTTTCGATTTTCCAAACGCCTGGATCAGATTTACATTGTTTGGTTCAGCATGACCACATCTGACTCATCCACTTCAGCATGATTACATCTGGCGCTAATAAATTTCATTACCACTCACTCATTTGTTGATGCCATTTTCCCAACAAAAAAAAAATCAAAAAGCAACATGTTAGCACATGTTGAAAATGCATAAGGATGAGTGAGTGTCTGGTGAACTACTAACATGAGAGAATGTATAATGGAAGGGTTGGAACGCCCTAATAATTGAATCCAGTAAAATAATTTTCTATTTTTGTTTTTCAAGATGGGACTTTTAAAAAGAAGTAACAATCATCTGAAAAAAAAGAAGCACCATTCGTAAGAACAACTCTAATCCGGATAAGCATAAAGTCTAACTGAGCTTGGTTGACAGATATGGCTATTGCATTCTACGCGGCTTCAATTCTCTGTCACCGTTCATCTGTCGATGTAGCTGCCGAATGGTTAGTATGACAACATCTGATATTGCATTGTCTTGTTGGGAAAAATACAACTCAAGACCACATGTTGCCTTAATGTCACAGACGCCTCGAAGAGAAGGCATAATCATGTGTCTTAACACGCCGAAAATACAATATAAAGAGGACTATCTTTTTCAAGATCCAATCGGTCGCAAAATGAAAACCACCGTGAAAATCAAAAGAATTTTACTCGGGACATTTAGATACACCTTCAACTTACTTCTCCGCATTAGGCATTTGTCGTAGCGTGGTACCAATTTTCCAATACCTTCGTCGTAGAAGGAGGTCAACCTGTGCTTTCAACCAATTATCGGCAATGGTTTGCAGCTCGTTGTCTGAGCCAAACTTCTGCCTTCCTAGTCAGCGTTTCATATGAGCAAAGGTATGGGAATCGGATGGAGACAAGTCCAGACTGTATGGATCAAACACTTCCCATTGAAAACGCTGAAGTGGCGCCTTTGTTGCAGCTGCAGTGTGCTGATGCGCATTATCACTCATGAAAGTTTTCCTGTGCACACTACTCATTCGTCAATGATTTCGGTTGAATTACATACCTCAGCATACAGAAATAGAATGACAGACCGCACTTCACACTTGGCGGGAGACTGTTGTTTGAGGCCTGCTTACGTGCTCACTGCGCATTCAGAATTGACAACTGCTACTTGAAGCGATCAAGCTAAGCTGATTGCAGTTTTTTTTTTTTCTTTTCTGAATTTGTTATTTTGTTTTATGAATAGTTGTTAGCAATGAATCTGTTGGAAAGAGAGTTTGAACGATAGAAAGCCCATTAGAGAAGGGATCGGGGACTTTAAAATATATCCATAAAAGGAAAAGGTTAAAGAGAACAGTCTTCGCTATCTGCATAATTTTTCAATCGAAAATTTGTTAGTGAATTTTCAGTTCCTTAATATTGCTGGACATATAAAAATATGGTTTGGAAATAGTTCAGCATCTGAGCAATTTCTACTATCGATATACGTCCTTCTGCCTAAGAACTTCTGTTCTAAAGCTAAAGAAGATCTATTAGTGATTGACCTCTTACATTTTAATAGAAACATATTATTACTCTCTTAAATTTTTCACACCCTACACGTTAGAATTCTTGAGACTAGTAGAATTTAAAGTGAGCAGTCCCCATCATTCCTCAAAACGTTTTTATTAAATGAAATTATTACTTGTGATTGCAGTTGAAGTTAGTAAGATTCTATATCGATAACTAAAAGCGTCTGTGTTCAATAAATAACGTCAAATCAAATCCAGATAATTTATAAAGTCTAGAGCAGGGGTCGCCAAAGTGGTCTATATAGACCCCTAGGGGTCTATTTAACAACAGTAGGGGTCTATCTGACCCAAGGGGTCGAATGGGGGTCTATTGGGACTCGAAGGAAAAACAGTTCTTAATACGCAAATTACACATATATAACTGCGTACGTAAGAATTTAAAATATTTTTATAATTGACTTAATATTATATTTTTTATAAAAAATAAAATAATAAATCAGAAAACAATCTGCTCCTTTTTTCCTTATGTGTTTTCGTATGTATACCGTGACGTCATTACTTGACCTTGTGACCAGTTTGTGAAACTTTACGACCTTGTGACCAAAAATATGTGAAACTTTACGAAATGGCTCAGCCATTTATGCTGGCGTTTCCAAGTTCGTATATGGTTGAAGCCGGTTTCAGTCACGTTAATTCAATTTTAACTAAAAACAGAAATAAATTAAATGTGTAGCTTCGAGGGGATTTACGGTTAAAATTGACAAATTTTGAACCCAATATAGCGAACCTTGCCCAGAAACACCAGGCACACTCATCTCATTAAGAAGTAAAAAACCTGTAGCTACTTTACTTACTGTTTCTGATTTATTAAATATTTAGACTAATATATAGTTTTATTTTAATTACCTGAAAATTACCTTTGTGGGGGTCTATGGAGATTTCGAAAAATTATATAGGGGGCGATGATCAAAAAAGTTTGGCGACCCCTGGTCTAGAGAGATAATGTTAATCTAAGGCATTGGGAAAAATACTTGCTTGGAAAGTAATCCTCTATGGCATGGATCCTTTTTTTTTTTTTTTTTTGTAACACAGAGCACATTCTAGAATACCTGTGTGGAGTAGGACTTGATTATTCTTTCAAGTATGAATATATAACTAGGTTTAAATATAAGATAGCATTCAGAGGAATGTCCATTAAATTTGGATTCCCTATCGTAAATGGCATTGTAATGCAGAACAAATAATAACAATCTTTGCTTGATACTAGCTTTGAACAGTGCCATATAATACAATGAGTCATTAAAATATTTTTAACGCGTCAGTATTTGACACTTTTGAAAATTTTTTAAGCAAATAATCGGAATAATATGACAAATCGCCGGGGACAACACCTTCAGATAAAGACAATCTCGGTCAAACCAGAACGTTTGGTAAGTTTAGTTAAGGTGATAAATATATAATAACAAACAAATAATTGTTTCAAGCAAATGCGCTGATTTTTCATTCGATTATTTACTACTAATAATATAATTTTACATAAAATATTTTATTGAAAATTTAAATAAATTTGTATTGAGGTTTCACATCAGTGGGAAAAATTTTCGGCTGGCGCAATGGTGCCCAAGGACATAGAATTAGAGATCCATGCTCTATGACCATAACGGTTTCATTTGATATCTAATTCTTCAAAATATCTTTTTTTTTACCTGAATGCTACATGTTTTCTATATAATGCCTTTATCTTCTATTGTTACCAGAGGTCCTCGATGTTCCCAGTATATAAGATGGGAACTCACACGGAGATGAGATTGAAGCAACGAAGAGCCATTGCAAACGATCTTTCACCTTGGGAATTCACCTCTTCAAAGAGATGAAAGATTACCTTAAGAGGTAATCTTTTGTTCCGACGTCGAGATAAAAGCTGCTATTAAAGTCTAGTATCTACAACCACCACCACAAAACTTCTCCAAAGAATTTATCCAACCTGCCCCTCATTGGCGAAGGTGCATGGAAAAGGATATGTACAATGTTAAAAAACTATCATAGTGTTATATAGAGAATACATATAGCTTTCAGGTACTACAAAAACTATAAAAATAAGGTAACAAAAAATTTACCATTACTTTCCAATAAAACCTCGATGCTTAAAAAATAGCAGGAATTTGCCAAGGGCATTTTTTAAGTATGTCTAGCCATCGCCGAATAACTTTAAGCAGAATCTCATAATCTCATTTGTACGCAGTATGATTTTCTCACAAACAAATATATTACAGTCTTTGTCTCTCATCTTGCCTGTTCTTTTCCTTTGAACTCTGGGTGTCATTTAGACCGGATTATCATCATTTGCATATTTCTACGCACATTCTTCAGAAATCACGGTTGCAATGGAATTTTGGGCGATCAATTTTCTTGTTGAACAATGTATGTTAAATGAAGTGTGAAACATGCTAAACTTATTTAGAAAAATGAGCGCATGAATAAGAAAAGATACTCAGAAACCTCTGGATAAAAAGAATATCAAAATGAATCATGAGTGAAACAGATCGAAAATTGAACATTTTAGCAATTGTTCTCGGAAGATGAATGTGAGAATTGAGGCTTCCTTTAGGAAGGAATACGTGAGCTTTTAATGTGAAAGGGCAATTTTACTTTCAACCTCAAATCTAGATTAACCATATTTATTTGCATGAAATAAGGTATGAGCGAAATAGCAAACGTAATGGAGGTTTTTGCTACATTGCATTTTACCATTGATCTTTAAAAAATATTGTTATGTTTATACAGCGAAAAACGTTTAAGGCCACCGTCTACTTGTCCTTTTGATTTCGTAAACATAATGTTAATCCAATGGAATTTTCACCAAGGGCCTTAAGCCTTTGCTATTTTATCTATTTGAATGCAATAAAATGCATTAGAAAGAACCGCAAACAATAAAAGGTTCTGCAGAATTTCATTCTTCTTCCAATTTTTAAAAATACTTTTTTACCCGTAATTTAATAATTAATTTGTGGTTTTTTTGGTATTTAAAAATATTCTAAAATATGTTCAATGTTACATATAAAAACTGAATCTCATAAGTGTTAGCGAAAATTTTTATCATTGCAACCGGATGCAAAATTTTGTTTTTTGAGTTACTGCACTTTAATGTCAGAATCGAAAGTAAGAGCTCCGAGAATTCCTGATTTCGAGAATAGGATTCTGAAATTTCATTCCCTTAAAAATCAAAATTGCGTTGTTTTTCATAAAAATGCGTTCTAGTATTATACTAGGTCGCCGTAGCCTAGTGGTCATGGTCACTGACTTGCGGCCGGCACTGTTTTCGTCGAGTTGAGGGTTCTAGCCTTAATGCTACTAAATACCCGTCGCGTAGCCGGGATGATGTACGTTAAATATATATGAGGTACAAGTCCTCCTTTTTGCTTGATGTGGAAGTTCGGAAAGAGAGGAGCCAATTAAGGAGTCATTTTCGTCACTTGATCGTGACTAAGAATTAGGAGGTCCGTTGACAATAACCCTTGCATAACCTCTCAGCGTGACGTTAATAAGCAATTACACTCAAATATTATACTACCTTTATTTAAACAACAATTATTTTGCTTAAAAAATTCCTGCTTAAAAAACTAGATAAAAGAGGTAATGTATTGCATAGAAACATACGAGAATGGTACAAAAGCACCTGTTTTTGACAGCCGAAGTTTATACATGAGGTAAACTGGAGTTCTATCGTCTGCAAAGTAGCGCCAAAACAAATTTGATACTTTCATAGGTTATTTTTAATTTGCAGCTGTAAAATAAAAATTTGACTGCTGACACACAAAGTTACTACCGTCGGTGAAATATGGATTTATCATTATGTACCGGAAACCAAACAATAATCAAAACAATAGACTGATCCCGATGAATCTGCTGCAAAGAAGGCACCAAAAAAGATTTCATCGTGTGGGAAAGATATGATGCCGATGGGGTTTGGGGGAGGAGGAGAGGCCGCATAGAGCGTCTGCCTCATAGATTCTTAGAAAAAGGAAAAACGGTCAATAGATAATACTACAGTATGTTTCCCCATCCTCATTTCCCATACCTAACATCCCTTTTACTACCCTAGACATGGTACAGTAAATTCCTCTACCCCATTTTGAACCATCCTCATATATAATTATATCTATTTAAGCCCTCAGATACATTGTATAATCAGAGACTTCAGAACTTATATCTCTATACAGCTGTCAGCTTTAGAGTGTCAAAACCCTCAAAATAGTTAGCTATAGAGTAGTGAACTGTATCATAGCCATTTCCAATTTAACCTTAACTAACATCTACAAAAAGTTCAATAACTGACTAAGCTTGTCTGCCATTAAATTTACATTTGGCATGAGGATCAAGAAGAAAAAAAAGTCACAAACAGGAAATGAAAATTCAACCGTCACAGACACCAGGAAACCATGTAGACGAGCCCCCTTCCCCAGAAGTTTCAAATTTTGTTTCAAAAACTCCCTAATGACAGTTTCCACCGCTGTTATATTTGTTATGATCTTTTCCAACGCGTATGAGAAAGGCTAAATGGACAATCTTCCATCTGTGAAGGAATGAGAAGGAAAAAAAAATCGAATTATGTTACGCCGTTGTTATATGTAACACATTGTTGCAACTTTTCAAATTGAGACAATAGAAAAGACGGGTTAACGCTTTCCTTTTGAGTGCTCTGTTATTATTATTGATTTGTTGTTTTTTATTACCTTTCGAGTTGGATTCGTATGAGACCTTTTTCCTTCGATTCTCGATTGTTAGGCGGATGTGGGGAATGTTATGGTGCATGAACAGATAATGTATGCGCGAATTGTAACTAATGACATATGTTGTAGTTATCGGCGATCTCGGAGAAAAAGTCAGATGGTATGAAGACAGAAAAAGAAACACAAAGTAATTTGTTCGAAATGGCTTGTCTTAATTGTTGACTCGCCACAGAAGAGCTTTACGATGGGATACTCATAACGTTAACTCATAATCAGTAAGAAAATACAGGTTTAAAAATGTCTGTGATCGGATTTGTCCTTGAGGTGCCAGTTGAGATGAGGAGAGAATTTTTAAGAAAGTAAGAGTATTGAGTCTCCAACGTTCGAAGAGAGTTTAACTAGCATCGAAAGCACGGAGTTTAAAATCAAATTTCTGGGAGTAAAACGCGTGCTCATTTGTAAGTCGATTGAAAACACTTGTTGTATTGCCGTGTTGAAATGAATATTTTAATGCCAAATCTCACCAGCTGCGCGTGGAGGAGGGTAATTTGGTTTCTCCTCATGACGGAAAATGTGCACTTTTAAATTTTCAAAGAAAAAAAAACTGCTTATTGGGGTTTGATGTCATAAGCACACTAATTGTGTACAAGTGATGTGAATCGAAAGTGGCAGAAAAAAAATCTGTAGCAATCCATTGTTTCGGTCCTAAAAATCAAGATCTATGCTTTTGATACGATAAAGAAATTCACTTCATTGAATCTTTGTACAAGGATAAGCAATGAATGGCGAGCTGTACTGATAAACTTTAAAAAATTACAGAGATTGGTACAGAACAAACCAAAGCCAAGTTAACGAAAAGAGTATATTTTTTGCATGACAATGCACTTACATAACTAGATAGCCAATGTCACAAAACAACTTTTCGACTCCTTCAGCTCAGACATCATCAATCACCCATCTCACAGCCCAGATCTAGCACCTTCAGAGTTTCCTCTTTAAACTTCTGTGAAGTCGTTTAAAGAAAGTCGTAGAAAAAAAAAAGGATTTCTACTATCTATGAGGTTCAGAACGCGTTCAAACAATGAAACAAAAAGGTGGCGAGAAACATTTTAACGAAGGTAACAAGAAAGCTCATTCCTTGGCTCAAAAATGGTTTGAGAAAGTTTTGGTTTTATTATTGTCACACTAAAAGCAACATAAGGACTAATGGTGAAGGACCTCGTAAATTTGGACCTCGGTCAAGGCATTGAGAGGGAAAACATCCTCGTCGAAAAATAATTTTTGATGTACTTATATGAGCTTGTGCTTCCTTCGGAAATATTTTAACTTACCAAATTTTAATAAATTAGTACTTTTACTTTGTGGACAATCCTTGTATCCTGGATACTCCAGCAAGGTTAAAGCTAAGTGTCGTAAAAAAATACTGAGCTACTGACCATTGATTTGCCTTCCCCCCCCCATCCTCAACTAAGAAAGCAGAACTGTTGCGAAGTGTTAGTGGAACTTTTAGCTCTGTCTGGCTTCAATAAATAACTATCAACGATAGAATGAGACAGAACAAAATTCTACAACTGCTAAGAGAACATTCTGATTCGAAAATAAAAATTTAAAAGTTACATAAAAAGGAAAAATTATGAGCAGGTGATTTTAAAATATATTTAATGTTAAAATGTATCTCAATTCACACACACGCTTAGGTTGCACCTAAATATATGGTGAAGTGAATAACGCGGACTACGCGTCCTTAACTAATATCGAGTTTTACTTTTGAATTTTTTATTTAAATTTCCCTCTTCATTCCAATAAAATGAAACAGGATTACGCAAATAAGAAGTGTAATGAATGTGTTTAAAGAAATACATATGTAAAAGCGACAGAGAATTGAATAACTCTGAGTATTCATAGTTGGCGTGAGATAATGTCTTTTGATATTTGAAAATGGAGAGATGAAAATTAAAGATTAACTAAATTTATTCCAGTTAGATTGAAGTTGAAAATTTCGCTCTAGCCTTCAGTATCTGAGGTTAAAATCACTCGAGCTTCGTTGAGTTAGTAAATTTAATTTCTGATTCTAAGCTCGTGGTTGAGGATTAATAAAAAGAGAAAGAGACTATTTATTAAATTTCATAACTGAGACACTCACATCAATGACGAATATGATTCAAGTAATATTGTTCCTTCTATTCAGTTTTATATTGTGTGTTGCGTGGGTGTGACATTTGTTAAGTAACTTTGAAATAATGACGACGGAAACTGATGATAGTGAGACGTCCAAGTATATGGGCGGCGTTTCACACCTTATAAACAGGAGATATCAGTTTTAACTCTGAGAATTTCATGGAGGAAAGGAATTGGGGAGGGTATATGTGAATTTTACTCAGTGAAAGACTGAGAGTGAGGAACACTATATACAGGGAGAAAAATCTCCAATCAACCCGTGAATTGAGGAAAGAGGGAAATTTTATTTGAGGATGTCTACATCCATTGTGTTAAGACACTAACGTTGGCTCGCTTATAGCTCATGATGGTATCATGTTATCTTACTTTGCATAACAATCAATATGATATTTGTGAGTAAATAGGATTTGACTTGTGTAAGATAGTAGAGAGGGAACTTGTGTGAATTTATATGTTTTTTAATGTATACAGCGCTCAATATATGCTGTATTCTGATGCCAGGAAATTCTTGATTTTTCTCCTTAGCGACGACGTGTACCAACGCTAGTATATTCTTTGAAGCCGTCGTACGCCATCGGTGGGATACCAATGTACGTTGATTTTATGTGCTATAAAATCAACCGAGTTAAGATTTAAGCAAACGAGATGAAGGCTGTCTTCTCGCGCAATGTTAAGGGATAGGAACCGAAATTGGAACACTTTTGCCCGATAAAAAAACACTCAAACATTATTTGATATTCCGATTTCGCTATTTTTTAGACAACAGTATATTTTAAAATATTACTCATTTTTGGGTGAATCAATGCATTTTTTTGGCGTGAAATGTGTCCCATGTTCCATTTCCTGTACTGTAATGCCAAATAGGTTTTGAGCTTTATGTGTTTAAATGAAAAACAGCGTGTTTTTTTTAAAATGTTTCTAAATTTCAAGAGTACTGAAACGAAAGTACACGGTAAAACATCACAAATTTTCATGAAAACTAGAACAATTTTCTCCCTGGAAATGTGTTTTTAAATTTTGATTGGGTTCTTCGATTTTAGCTGACGATAACCTTAAGAAAAGCATGTTGTCGCCAACACGTTAACAGTCTGGACTTAATTTGTTTACTTCAGTCTATAATGTATTTTGATATTGATGGTTATATTAGTTGTAATTGTGTTATTTTAAAATACTAGACAGAACGCAAGGACTCTTGAATCAATGATTTATGTAGATTTATTTCCTATACAGTGCTAGTAGAGACTAGCTCACACATTTTTGTGAGTTAGTTCTAGAATTCTCACAATCATTCTAGTCACGATATTTTAATGCGCTTTAACGTTGTACGCATTAAATGATCGTGGTCTTGAAATTTTCCAATAACTTTCGTATAAGTTTAAAATGTCACGCTAATTCCATTCAGCCATTGGTCTTGATGATAAAGTAAGGTTCTTAGTCAGTAACATCTTAATGAGGATAGTGTCTGTTTTGTAACGGAAACAATACAAAATGGAGGCTTAAACTCCTCGTAACAGTCATGTCAAGTAACAGAAATTTGTCTAATAGGTCTTTAAAATTTTGGGTCTTCCACGTAACATAATTAGGAATTTTAGAAACCGCAATGCTACCTTATACAGTAATTTTAAGTCTCGAGATCCTTAGTTATTAACCCATTAGCAACCCATTATGAGACACTCGAATGGATGTTCTTTCAACAAATTTTATTCACCTTGATCTTAGCTGATATTAATCGAAATTTAAATATCTGTCAATGATTTGTCTATTCAGTGACTTTCAACATAGACGTCTTGCTTTAGTTATAAAAGCAGAATTTCTCCTCTTTTTTTTTTTTTAAAGAAATTGCTATGTGGGAAAACAAAATACAAAATAATAAAAAAAAAAATTCCAAAGCCACATGTAAATCGAAAAAAAGGAAAGAAACCGAGGAAATGGGCGTTTTATGAGCAAGTCTAACCAAATCCTGTAACGTAACAAAGGTAGTTAAATTTGACAGTTGAATTCGATTATAGTATTTGAAGTAAGGAGAAGGTTACGGTATCGACCATTCAAAAACCGGATGCATAGATAAAATGTTAGAGTATACCACTTCTGCATTATGATAAAAAAATACAACTTCAATTTTAATGGAATTCAACCATGAGTTTAAAAATGACATACGAATACTTAGGTATTGTATGATAACTAAGGCATTAAAATGCTTCAAATTTTGCATTTTTGAATTATATTGCTAAAAATCAGAGGGTACAAAAGAAGGGAAGAAAAAATGCTTTTTTTAAAAATATTCTGGTACTTTTCCTCAAAGCCTACTCTTTCCATGGTGTTGATATTTTCCACATTATAAATTGAGGCATTTTCTTGTACAATATGATTGTAATTTGTTCTAATAAACACTAACAAAGCCTAAGTATTATACAACGTTTGTGTAAATTAAAGGGAAATTTGAATCATGAAATTAAAAAATTTCATAATTTTGTTAAATTCAATTTTTTAAATTTTTTTTTTATGTTCAGTGTACAGAATGTTATACTTATAATAACATGAAAATTTTTTAAAATTATGTATGCAATATATATAGATTTTATATAAGATGTACCTAAGGGTAAGTGCGTGACTTTTTGATCGGTTACTAATTACTGATAAATAATTTTTTATGAATATAAAAGCGATTTTCTTACATAAGCAAATGCATTATTTTTCAGGTATCTCATTGTTTAACCATGACTTCCATTTTTAAAAAGGGCCGCGGTAGCCTAGTGGTCAAGGTCATGGACTAGCTGCCGGCGGTTTTCGTTCAGTCGCGGGTTCGATCCTTGGCCGCCAAAGACCCGCCGTGTTGCTGGGGTTGATACACGTTAAATCTGTCGAGGCCCAAAGTCCTCCCGTTAGCGTGGTGTGGATGTTAGGAGAGGGGGTGCCAGCTCAGGTGTCGTCCTCGTCACTTGACTGTGGTTCAAGATTACGAGGTTCGTCGCCAATAGCCCTCATGTTGCTTCTAGTGCGACGTTAATAAAAACTAATAATAATAATCCATTTTTTAAAAGTAACGGAAGTATTGGTTAAAGATTGAGATAACTGTATACCTACACATTTGTATTGAAATATCTATAAACTACTACCTATTTCAATCTAGTTTAAGGTTACAGTACACCTACAAAACACAATTTTCGTCAAAGTATCGATTTTTTTTTTTTAATTTTTAGTCTCATATTTCAAATGAATCTTTAATATAGGTTTGAATTTTGTTTCTATCTTACTTAGAAGACCAATTATAGTTGTTTTAATATTACTTGATAATGAATTTCTCTAGGCGAAAAAATTATTAACGAAATTTTTCATTATTACGAAAAAATATCTCAAACTGTTACGCATCAAAGAGCCTGAAATTTTGTATATATGTTTTTCAAATATAAATATATGCGTTTCTTTATATTGCAATAAAGTGAAAGTTACAATGATTGTTTTTAAGAAATTCATTGTTCAGAACTCGAACTATCATATATTTCTACGTAAAGGCTAATTATATTATCAAAATAATAGTCTATTCTTTAGTTAAGGTTATATTCTGGATTATTCAATTTACAAAATATCTATATTTATTTATTTTCTTTTGTGTCCCCACGTTTTGGGGGAAGTCTTATTTTTTGCTTACATTTGTATAAAATACTCTTATGACAGTAAAAATATAGACTAGCAAAAATTTCCTCGGGTGTTTTTTTTATTTTGAAGCCCTACAAGGACATAAAATATGCATTTTTAGGTAAAATTTACGTTAATTAAAAAACTTTTCTTCGAAGGTGTACTGTTACCTTAAATATTCCCAATTTTAAATTAAAGGCGAGAAGCATTTAAACTTGACTTAAGGTTATTTGTTCCTTGCCTAATACGTCTCAGTTACTTTTAGTGCTACGCTTTACGTTTAGAAATATTTGTATAAAGAATACTTATATAAAGAATGGTTTCAATTCCATTAGGGAAGTAATTTACATTCGTATTATCCGTGGGGACTTACCTGACCTGAAAAGTTATATATATACTCTTAATTTGTCTCATTCAGTGAAAATCGTGCTTAATGACTGTCAGCGAAACTCATACAGAGAGAGATCTTGTGGGAATTCAATGATTGATAATTGAAACTATTAAAATGTTAAGCCTATTTTTTTTGCCTAAGCCTAATATTTTGGTTCCATTATGGTAAGATTCCATTGTTATTCGTTACAGCTGGAAATTTAATGGGATTTGTACAATTGGTAAAATAAAAAATAAATAAATAAACATTTAACGTGCTCTCTTCCGTGATATATTTTATAATCAAACCCTATCAACCCAGAACCCATTCATTTCCGCCGTTTCCTGACACATCGAATCATTCCATAATGGAACCAAAATCAGATAATCCTGAGAGGCTCTAAAACAGCCAATCCTCTTTCGAAGGCGACTGTGTAAGAGAGGGTATCGGAGCAATTAACGCATTCACCACCGAGAGATGCAATTCCGATTTCAACACTTCCATGACCATCACGAGACCTGTTCGAAATAAGATGCGTTTCACAGTCCTTCTAATCAACCTGGATGGTCGGAACACACCCCTATCCAAATGTTTAGGCGTAACGTCTCAATTAATCAGAGGTACCCCTGGCCCAACCATTAATTACGGTTTCCAGACACAATTGTGATTGCAGACACAATGAGATCACATTATATATATCGGGCGGCTCGCATTAATAATCGCATTAGGTCTCGAAGGTATTGGGCAGCGAAGAGATACGCATCAGGGAGAGGGAAGCGATTACAATGAAGGTAATCACGATACGAGGTCAATCATAGATCATTTTTCCTTTGAGCAATCCGGTTGGAATTAATTGGAGGAATTTGTGTTCGCGGATTTGGGGTGGGTGGACTCTGGATGCTTTGTGAGGGAATTTTTCATATGAAATTATTTGCGGTATTTTTTGGATTTATATCAGTAAAAGAGATTTTTGATTGTTCTATGGATTCTCTACAATTTCTACTGTACAAACAAGTTTTTTTTCTCTTATTTGGTTGGATCTAATATTATCAGAAAGTTGTAAAGTAGTGGTCGTTTAAAATGCCATGACACGGCGGGGAATAGAAAAGAATAATAAATTTATGTTTCCTTGTTTTTGTGATATATGTCTTTAAAGTTATTTGTAGATCTTAAAAATTTTGTGCCAGTTCATGATATTTTAATCATTTTTATAAAACTATAAAAACAGTTTTTTAGTCAAAAAGTTGGTTGTTTTCTTCTTAGTTGTATAAGGATATGGATTTTGAGACATTTGCAATTAGGTACCATTAAAAACGATTTCCAGTAAATATACAAAATATTTCACTCATATGCAAAATGAGAAAAAAATAATTCATCAACTTTTGTTATTGATATCACTGAATATTTTCCTTTAAAAATTATAGAGCTTTGTAATTTAGAAAATACATTTTAATGTATTTTTCATCTGTTCGTATAAAACAATTTCTTAAAATTTAAGTATTGCTTATAGAAAAAATATTCCTGGTTCACTACATACGTATGTTATATATCCTTTATAGAAAGATAAAACATTTGGATCCATATTGTGTAAATGGTACTGCATGCAAATGTGTCTCAAAAATCACGTCCATAAAGTGAATTAATTAGGACTCCACAAAGGCAATAAAAAACCCTTTCTGACTAAAAAATTACTTTTATAATTCTATATAATTGCTCTACCAATAATTTCAAAAGTTTGTATGCCACAAAAACAATGACCCATGAGTATGGCATTTTACTATTTTTTGCATATCCTGGTTTCCTTAAATCTACAAAGCTCATGAATGCTACCTTGAGAAAGGATTCAAATTTTAGAGAATATTATTTTTGTTAAAACTAATAAATTTTTGTTTATCTTCTATGAGTTAACAGATTATTCGATTTCACGGCAGAGATAAACAAGAAGTGTGTGAATCGGAAAGAGTGATTTGGCAAGCTAAGACTTTACCATTAGATTATAAACTGAGATTAACTGAGTTTAGAGTCATTTGAGAGAGCGATTTCTTGCATATATATTCTTTGATCAATAATAAACTGTATTGTCTTTCTCTTATTCATTTTCAATTAAAGTTTTGAAGTTATTGACTATCAATTAGTCTTTAAGATGTTTGTAGAGTTAAATTATGAAGGATCCGAGTTCACGGTTTTCACCGAACAAAGTTCATTAGAATCACAATAAGTCGGATACCGATAACTCGGATCTCGGGAAATGAGGATCAATCTGCATGGATAATTCTTCCTTTTTTTTATTTGAGGAGCGAGCTGCATATTTCCATAATAACGTTTATTTGTTCCCTCCATGTATTTTGAAAAAAATATTTTCTTTACTGAAATCTTTTAACAACTATGAGTGTGTCAAAGGAAAGAGGTAGCTGACTTTTCAAATAACCTTTCTGTGCAAAGTTAGTAAAATCTTTATCACACCTTTTATTATCAGAGACAAATAACATACGATATTACATTGTCTAAATTAAAAATTGAATAAAACAACTTTGAAAAGCATATCTAACTGTTACAAAAGTAGACGTCTCTATCTACTTAAACATGTTTCATATTCAATTCGTTCAGTCTATAGATGATTTTCTCTAAGTAAGCTTTATTACTTCATATTTTTTCTCATTCTCCGGATAATCCGTACCATCTGGAGTCCCAATTAATTCACTTTATCGAGAGTTTACTGTACCAGAGTATTAGATTTTAACAGCAAGAAGAAAAATTGCGTTTCCTTTTGAAAAAAATACCAGTGGAAATTTTAACAAATATTCTGTCAGTATTAAGCATACTGACAAATCCCGAATCCCAATCCTTTTTCAAAATTAAAAAAAAACCTTCTGTATTATTATCTGTTCTTTTTCGTAAAATTAGTTTTTAAAATCTCTATACAGACTTCCTACTAACCTTATAAAATAAGAAAATCATTCCACTGTAGACAACTTTGCATTAATTAGGGTTGAAGGCGGTTTTATTGTCCGAAAAATATATAAGCCTATCTTTCATAAGTATATATATTTCAAACTTTCACAATTAGAGAATGAGTTATATTTGAGATATAAATTAAAATTTATTAAACACAAAAAGTACCTTTAAGGCCATTTTTCTATGATTAATTTTTTCTTACAATTTTTATGGGAGATTGATTTCATCATTTAACTTTTGTGTTTCACGTTGCCACGTACTGCTCCCAAAAGCCCACAGCAGCATACCAATAGAGTGAGGACCACAACAAAATGGCAGCCGCGGCCAAAGTATTATATTTTCTTTTTTTTGTCATGCATATATATATAAAACTGGGACTCGAATAAGAGCTCTCCTGGAATACATGCGTATTCGGTCACGTCGAAAAGAAGACGTTAGAATGTAAAAATAAATGTAAAATAATTATAAGTATTTCAATTTAACTAAATACAAATTAATCTCACTTCAATATATTTTTAATCAATTCAAACCAAACGCGTAGTCGCTCAGTTTATTTAACTGAATTGTGTGTGACTTGGATATCGAACCACTAGCAAACGTCGCCCCTCGTAGTAGATTATATACACAAGAAGAATTAGTAACTCCGAGAAAATAATGGCATTCGACACACACGTAATCTAATGATAATTTCCTCAAATATATCAATTGGCGATTCGATAATACTACCGTCACCAGCAAATAATAACTAAATCGTTACTTGGTTGCATCATTAAAGTTTCATCGTCCGCTCTAATCGCACGACGGAGGTGAGATGAGTGGCAGTGATGCTGAGGCCGGGCATATTTGGGATTTCCAAGGGCATTGCATAGCAATTAGTCATGGTGAATGCCGGTTAGAAACCCCAGTTCCGCTCCGGCCCATCTGGTGTCACTCTTCTGCAAGTCACATTATCTTCGTCCTGCAAAAATACATATTATTAACTTAAATCTCTATATAAACTCACTTAAAGTGAGAATACATGCTTAATAATACAACACGAAAATGAATTTATTTTCTTTGAGAGTGAAGTATCGAAGCATCATTTTCTACAAGTTGTAGTCTATAGGACTTATAAAGAGCAATATCTAATTTCGGAAAAAGTTTTCATAAAGAAAAAATTGTACTAATATCTTATTCTTATTTTTCTGTCAATTATAGAGCAATATAATACAATATACGTTCAATATCTGCTTAATAAATACAGTTTCTCTGCATGAATTATGTTCAATATTTTATCATTGATAATTACTGTGAACAATACTGTCGGATTACCGAAACAACCCAACTTGGTATCTTACTCTTCTAACTTCCTTATATCATAAAACAAGTACTTTAAGGCTTAATTAGATTTAAATCCTTGCCAGCCCATTTATTTCTCATGATGGGCCTTTCGTAATGTCAGAGAAGAACCCGTAACTTGATCAACAAAGACGATGACCATTGCAGTTTAAAGAACGTAAATGATGTTTAGTGAATTTTTCAAACATAGCAGAAACTGACAAGACGGATAACCAATTAGCGAAAATGCTTTAACACACTGTAACTATATATTTTTCGGAAAAATTAAAATATTTTTCTTCAACTCTTATGTCATTTTTAAAGGGACTATAACAATCTTGCAGTCGTGGTTATTTTCCAATTGGCTGTTATGCACTTAGAAACAACAAGAGTGCTATTGGCGACGGACCTCGTGATTTTAAACCTCGGTCGAGTGATAAGGGTGATACCTGAGCTGGCACCTCAATTACCAAACTTCCACAACAATTCAGTATGTACTACTTATAGGCAATTGGTCGACGAAATATAAATCTTGACTTCCCTCAAGACCATCATGAGGTTTAGAGTAAGCTCACAAGGCCCACATCATAATCACCCACCAATTGCAAACTGACAGTTAACGTGTGGGTTGTTATGAATATGTATAGAATAAATAGCTGTCAACTCAGGCGGACTACTAATGGAAGTCGTTCATCGGTAGTGGATGGTATCATTCACAAAAATCTAACTGATAGTAGCGACGCGGTATTCATACTATCTATCTATCACACAGTTAGCTCCAGCCACGCATTATATTTCATTTCATACAATGCCAAAAACAGGTACATTCTGAACCACCATAGTATTGTTATGTTCATATACACTTTCTTTTTATGCGCGATTTGGATTCGAATGATTCAGCATGTTCATACGAAGTTGACATTGGAGAGAGCTATTCTTGAGACAGACAGACAGACAGCACAATGCATCACGCCAACAAAACGTAATCAAAATACAAAATTTGACGACTCAGTGGAAAATACACGAGCCGTGTACGGATTCGAGACAACGCATTCTTGTTTGGTTATGGTTGTCAGCAGTGTGATTTAAAGCGATCAATATAGGCTTCAAGTGACCACTAATAAGGGGTTGGTGTGTGATTGATACTGTTGACAGCACAACCACATGTAACTGCAAAATTATAGCTGGCTTGCTGTAGTTGTGAGATAATGACGCATTTCATACAACTAGTCATTTAAGTAATAATAGGGCGTATGGCGAAATTTATAAAAGAGTGAAGTATACCAACTTAGATGTTGTATTTATACTGATTTGCACCTAGCTGTAACGGCCAACGTGCAACAGTAGAATTAGTTTAAATAAAACAATCGACGTATTTTAATGTGTTGATAAACATTAAAACTGATTAAAACATTTATCTTTTTTTTTTATCATTATTCTAAATTATATTTAGATTTTTCACACCTAGATACATGCAAAAGGCTGCTAAGTGAAACATTCTTTTCTTCATGAGTTACAATATTCTAAGGTTTTACAACATAACACGATATGTTTAAATTAAATTAAATCGTCTGTGACACGTTCAAAAGTTTATCAGTAATAGAGATCTACATTTTTTTTTTACATTTACTTTCCTCGGTAATCTTGCTAGTGCATCTAAAATAACAATCAAGAAGGAAAAAAGAGAAAGAGCAGAGTTTGAACTTGAAGAATAAAGCTTTGGAATGCAAATAACAAAATCACGTTTCAACTTAACGGCTCCATAAATCGCTCTTTGGTGCGCTAGGCTCCATGGGGAACCCCTCGTAAAATAAAGAAAGCAGTTTACATTTAGACACCACTGTTGATAAGAGGTTTTGAATTTGCTTTGGTAATTTGTATTGCATATGTAAAGCGTAAGAAATGGAATGGAATGATGTACATACACACATACATAGTTATACATTCCAGTTACAATGTTTTTCGTGCCTGTTATGTTTTTCGATTGCTTTATTAGGATAATTTAACCATTACAGTGTACCTACTCTCGGCCATCTTACGTAACTTCCTTCGGATAAATGTATAGTATTAAATATCATTACAAACATTATGACGGAGGTGATTACATGCAAATTTTTATCTAATCATTTTTTCGTTATTAAAAGAAAAACAACGATCAGATGAAAGTTTTCATCTAATCATTTCTTCATTATTAAAAGAAAAAAGCGACTAGATGAAAAATTTTCATGTAATCATTTTTATTATTAAATGAAGAAAATAATTTGATGTAAATTTTAGAAATGATTGGTGAGGAATGTAATAATCTGCATAATGTGATTATAGTTGCCCAATTTTTTTAGATTTTTTTTTTGCAGAGTTACATAAACCACTGGATAACCCCTGGGGTTTTAATTATTTCAGGCCTTTTCGGTATTTAACAATCAAATTCCTTGAGAGATTGCTAAGAAAATAAATCAATGGGCCTTTTATTTATACCGAGCGTCTAGCCTTCAAAAAGTCAATTTTATGAGCAATACAATCCAGAATAATTAGGAAAAGGACTAATTAGTTATTTTAGGATAATGACCAACAAATAACTTCTGGAACACATCACGCACCCCACATATACAGTTTGTATGTATTAACATTGTTCCATGTACTTTTACGGAATGACAATTCTAATAATCAAATAATTTCTCGATTACACGAAACAGAATAACTCAGTCTAATCAGAAGCACAAAATTTTATTTTAATACATTTTCAGTTTTGAAGGAGTATTTAAGTATGACCCACAACATGAACGTTATTTTGTTCATACATCGTTCGTCGTTTGTTTGTGTGAAATTTCTGTGAGTGAAGTCTCATGGAACATATTGTGCTAAACTGAAGGTGAATATTTAATTTTTAAATAGTTTAACAAATCTTAAATTCCAACTCTGGATAGAGAATAAAATGTAGATGAATAAATTTATATGAATGGAGTAAAACCAATGTCGTGTAAAAAATGAAATAAATTTGTTTGGGGATTTTCTCGAACCAAATCAATTAAAGATAATGTAAAAGATTTGAAATGTTGGAAACGAACAGAGTTAAAAGCAGAACATTTGATAAAAATATGCATCACAGGGATTACACTTAGAAGGATCTTCCCCAGAAAGAGTTGTTTGTGTGTGTGTGTCCTTCCGCTGCGTAAATGTGTTAAGATAACATTCCATAGTCGCAATGATAAAGATTGTCAATGCAAAATGATGGGTTTCACATGATGTGGTTTGTTGCCCATTTCCGGATTCCATTGATCATGTCAGTGGTCACAAATAGCCGTTTTAATATATTTTAATAAATCTCGTTATGGAATGGTGAGAGAAATTGCACCAGTTGCAAATTTAGTTGCAATATCTACTGTATCATTGCCTTTAATACTCATTTGAGCTAGAATCCAATAGAAAACCACCTGCATGCTATCCAAATTTAGTTAATGAATTTGTTTTAACGTGTTAAGGATCAAAGGGTGTGAAGAAGGGTTTGGATGACCTCTAGATTCTATTGTATTTTAATAAATCTCGTTATGGAATGGTGAGAGAAATTGCACCAGTTGCAAATTTAGTTGCAATATCTACTGTATCATTGCTTTAATACTCATTTGAGCTAGAATCCAATAGAAAACCACCTGCATGCTATCCAACTTTAGTTAATGAATTTGTTTTAACGTGTTAAGGATAAAAGGGTGTGAAGAAGGGTTTGGATGACCTCTAGATTCTAGTACACTCATGAAATCTGTGAAAACGATAAAGTTTTCATTGGGTCGACTGGAGACATTTTCCAATGCTTTATGATTAGCAGAAATCTCTGTGGTAAAAACAGAACATGAAGGATGAAGCTTAAAATCATGAAGTGAATTATCAATTAAAAATTAGGCGCTAACATGATACGTTGACTTGGAACTCTTTTGAGTATGTTTCCGTGAAGCACCCAGCAATACCACCCGCCATGACGACTGAAAAGCATATTCCACTGCTTTATAATTTACTTCCAGTTAATCAAATACCCCTTCCCTATGAAATAGTTTCTTTAAGCAATTAACTAAACATAAGTTCCTTTTGCTGTGTTTAGAACACTGATTTGATGATCAAAAGTGATATAGGTCGAAGAAAAAAATACAAGCTTTGGCAGAAAGACATAAAATGGAACATAAACATATATTGAATTTAATTCATGGTAATATCGTAACTATATAGACCATTTCTTCACCAGTACATGTTAATTGAAACTAATTCAATAGTTATTGTGTTGAAGAGCGCTAGAATAAGAAATAGCAGCAAAACACTATAATGATTACCTGAATTGTTTAGGTTTTTCATTCATATAATATTGCGAAATTTATGAGATTTCTTTATATTCTTCCTTTTCAAAAGATAGTAAAAGAATGATATCTCGAAACCTAGGTTAGTCACTTGATAAAGTCTTTTCTACTTTTTAGACTAGGAATTTTTCATCTATATTATATATTTAATTGTCATTATTTTAAAAGCCTTTTATTGCGTTATGCGATCGGGTAGAATAAAAATATCGGTTTCAAATATACATATACATTGTACCGATCATTGTTTAAAATGTTCTTCAAGTTTATGTACATTAAAAATTTCAAGTCTTAGCCATCTCATAAGGATTTCTTAATGATCTCTCACGTTTTCTCATCTAAATAGCATATACTGTTTGTATGAATATGTTGTTTTCTTCTCAGTACTTAAATGATTATTTCGTTTGAACTGTCAAACATATAGATAAAAAGCATTCAAATTATGGAAAAAGAAAACCCTCTACAATCTGCTTCGTAGCATTATTTCAAGATTTTTCTAATGTGTGTCTTCCTACCTCTTCCTCCCCTCCATGAATAATCATAGTAAACTTAAATAAATCAACACGTGAAACAAATCAGTTAATTCTAGTTTCATATTTTAATGCTCTGAGTTTTGTTGGTGAAGGTCACGATTTGACCATTTTAATGAGCCAGAATACCTCAGAGGTTAAGGTCACGAACTTGATGTAGGAGAGGCTCCAAGTCGATAAGAGATCTGATTACACCACAGACCTTTCGGTTGAGCGGCGAAATAATGGACTATACTTACTGCAAGTTGAAATTGGATCTCCAAGTCTTCACATTACGTGGTGCGGAAAATAAGTACTAATGCATCCAATTCTAATTAAAACTTCATACTTGTCACTTGGCGCGAGTAAAAATTGCGAAATCAGTCCCCAAAATTCTTCATGTCAAACTCACGGTCCGAAACGAATATCTCTGCAATCCAGTCAACGTAACAGTTTGTAAAAAATTTAAGCTAAGAATACCAAAGCTTGATTTTTAAAATTTTAAGTTATTTATAATTACTGATAACGGCCACACCCTTCGTCACTAAACTATTACTAAACTTGTAGAATCGCCTTACTATTTCCCCCAAGAATAGCAAAGACTATTGTTTAGAAGCCATTGATAAAATAATACCTACTATGCAGAGGCGTAGCGAGAAATGTTTCATGGAGGGAAGGGTGTTCATTCTCACTTCAACTCATATTCTAAAATTTATGTCGTTTAATTGTTTATTTTCAAGGAGAACAGACTTTTTATGTGGAGTTCATGATTTCGAATGTAAATTTGCTCCAAGAATAATAAAAATCCATTATATAAAAATGTTTCCGCTTTAAAATTTCAGAATACAGCAATTTCTAAGAGAGGAGGGCTTACAACTACTATACCTCCCCGTCACTATGCTACTGCTGTTTTGCCATTAGTCTGCGCCTAACATTAGATAATATGTTTTCTAAAAATGAGAAAACTAAGCTCAATTGCGTAATGCTCACTAATTTGGGCAATTAGTCTGTAAGTTTTAATTTAAGTTTCACAGGATAAAAATATTGTTAAATCTATAGACATATTGATTTTTACTAAAATTTTTTATTATTTTGTGTTAAAGATTCCTCACCTATATTAGGTTTTTCCAATCAGCATGTTTTTTTTGTTTTTTTTTTTTTTTTTATAGAAACCTAATGGTAGTAAAACTAAACGAAAAATTGGTGACGAACATCGGCATTTTCAGTACGAAGTGAAGAAATTCGTGTGTCTTAAAAGAAAAAATATAATCTATTGATATGTAATAATGCCACTATGCCATATGTAATAATGCATCAAAATTCTGTAACTATACGTAGATATAAGCAAAATAAACAATGTGATACAAATTATACGGAACAGTACTCCTGCTTTGAAATAGCCACCGTACCTACATATATTGAGTTTTTCTTGTTAAAAATCGACTCGTGTCTGGAATTGAAATTTGTCACTTCACCCTTAAAGCAACTCTCATTGAATTTAAGCCCCCTCACCAAAATTTCTATTCATGTCATAAATCTTAATAAATAATGCATTGCTGTTTAGCAGGGCCCACTGTAGGGGTGTGAAGCTTGTGCCGCGGCGTAGGAAGCCGAACATATAGGGACGTCAATTATTATTACTGGAACCTACCTCGCCTAGTTCGAACCTGGTCGTTCTTCTAGTCCAACCTATTTCGCTTCTGGAGCCATTCTCAAAGTCCGATGCAGCTCGGTGAGTGCTTATCCAAGAATTTATTTTTCACCGGCGTTCGTCTTTATTAGATCGGAGCTTTAATTTTTGACCCTTCCTCTTCCAGAAGCTTCCCTTCTCCCTGCGCCACATGCTAACTTCTGCTTCATATAAAACCAGATGTTCGATCTGTCTCATGCTTATCCCTTACACTGAGAACAGACAATAAGTTTCCTTTTTAGGATCTAGATCTCTAAAGATATAATCCAGGATTTCGGGCTTGTCTGTGCATAATCTCTCTAAACGAGAAACAGTGTTACTGATTAACGACGACGGAATACCAATAACGACCTTGAATATTTCGGAACGGAAAGGACAAGTTACAGGTGGACCACTGACTCGTGTATTCTCGCTCTTTTAGATGAACCAATTTGAAAAAACAGGTTGTTCTTTTGATCCTCAATCCTAGTTATACGACTACCGTCTGGAACACTGGAAAAATGACAAATGAGAAAGAGAGAAGTGTACATATCTCTTTAATTTAGGCTGTACGACTATTGAGTGATGGTAAATGTAATCGACAGAAATATTATGTTTTCTAATATGAAAACCCCTGTGAAATAAATAATAAAGTAGTATTATTGTTAGATTGTATTATTGATAAAGTAGTATTATTGTCTTCATAACACAGTTAAATCTTTTACCAACCTTGGTCATCGGTAAAAAATGCTAAAACAAAAAAAAAATTATATACAAGAAGATGTGTTTTAATGATGTTTTTATCCCAAAATGATTATGTTTGGCATTTAATTCTAAATATTCCAAAAAGGGCTGAATGTCTTGCAGAATAATACGATTTTTTTTATTCCTTACTTTGAATTTGCTAATTGTTACTCTATGCTCTAACAACTTTAAGTGACACGAAACAACAGTGAGTAATCCACAGTTTTTAACCCCACAGGATTTTTTAAAATCTTATATTGTATTTTAAATATATACATAAAAAATACTTGTATACTTTGAGTCTATTAAGAGTTAAGCATATGTAACAAAATATACGATATGTATGGGGCAGGGGTTCAATTCATTCGCAAGGCGTCGAACACACTGGAGTAGACTCTGACTGTTTGTATATGAGTAGTAATTACCTCCATGATAATACCTATGTTTAACCATGTTTATAATTTTATGCAAGATATATAAACAGTTAAAATGCATAAATGCTTAAAAATCACTGTTCCGTTGAGACAAAAATTTAAATAAAAATAAAGACAAAAAAAAAACAAAAAAAGTGGACGCATGCCGCTACAAGTGCATCAGACAAAAACGAATTTAAACTTTTAAATTTTATATCAATCATCCTTCTGGGTTTTTCCCACTTAGGAGGAGACAACAAAAAGAGCCGACCGTCAAATGAATTCTGTCTGGATGTAACAGCCGTTGCAAATTTTGATTGAAACATTTTAAATGAAGAGCTCGGGTGTCCCCAATCTGTAATTCGATCTGCATTTCTCATACCCCGCCCCACATGCAAATAAGAGAGCGAATGGTGTTCCAGAGACCGCCCTTTGACGGATCGAGCGTCGCTTCAGAATTGTCATCGAACCTGATTTGAAGGGGGAACCTCTTGCCACGGACTACTGCTTCCTCTACGTGGGATGAATTGACACGAAAATGATCGGCTGAAGCCGGCCAGAATGCGTTAAAGTTATGCAAATTATTTTGTCTGCATCCCGTTCGAAGATATATTGTCTACTCAAGGCCCTATCAACGCATTTTAAGCTTAGGTGTTCATCTTTTTCGTTACGACTGTCTTCGCCTAATAGAATCCGAAATCAAAGTATTTTTCAGTTGAAAATAAGTCCCAATATAATATAATACTCTTTAATGTATAAAGAGAAGAATATTTTAATGCAATGTGAATTTCTGTTTGATTTAAATAAATATTTTTTCTTTATAAAATAGGTTCCACATTTCGTCTGTTGTACTATAAAGATGAATGCTTTCTTAAACTTTACATTTTTATTTAATGAATATTTTTAAACTTAGAGGCATATTAAAATTGCAAAATTTTTCTATCTTAAATAGCATATTTATACCTTTTGATTCTATTGTGTAACATTAACCAAAGAAAGATTTATAAGTAAAAATGATGAAAATCATATGTGTTCGATATATTTAATAAAAACTTATATATCTTACATTTTATAAGTTTTTAATTGTGGCTTTTCAACTAAAAGGATAAAAGGTAAAACGAATTACCATTAACAAACCTGATTTGTACGAAGGGGATTGAAAGACGAAATTTCTAACTATAACATCACTTAAACGCTTTTTATCCTATCACTTCAATGAAAGTTAATTTAACTATCATTTTACTCATTTCCACAACATTACCACTGCAAGGCAACACTAAGTTTAAAGGAGTCACGCGACAAAGGTACCAAGAGTTTGAATAACGATTTTTTGGACTGATTTTCAACAGCTGCAATATTACAGTAAGAGAAACTCGCACTCAAGCTCGCAGATAAAGGTAAACAAAAAGAGTTTCTCAAATAGTTCACCAAAATAAACATGCAATACGAGGGAGTAGCGTTTTAGGTTTAATTATTACTAAGAAATAATTAAGATATATGGATAAAACTTATTCTGCATATTAATAGATCCTTATGTAAATGTTGTAAATTACAGTTACTAATGGTAATTAGTTTGGTTTCAGGAAACTGTAGTCTCTTGAAGTTGCAATTATTATTAAAAATAATCGAGACATAAACTTAATTTTTTATTTTTTTATTTTTAAGACTTTGCTTCATTGTTCCCATCCAGAGTTATACATTTCTCCCAGCTGTTCTCGATCTTCCGCAGGCCTGCGCAATCTACGAGAACTTAATAGATTGAACTCTTTCTTTTCCATTCTGCGAGTTACTTCAATTTACAGCTTCCGGAAACCAAACAAATAAGCATTAACAGTTGTAATTTACAATATTACATTCAATAAAGATCAATTAATACGCAGAATAAATTTTTTCCATAAACCAAGATTATTTCTTAATAATAAAGAAGCCTTTCCGATACCCTTACGTACATCTACATGATCTACACAAAATGTACGCAATTTAATTAGAATAAATAAAAAAAATAACAATAAACATAATTCACCGTTATGAAACTTTTTACAATAAACAATTTGCCTATTTAATGGATAAAATTTGATTCAGATAAACTTGTTTCGTATTTATTTATCTGAAATTCTATTCTTAAGGGGGAATCATTAATATTTACTAAAAATAATCTTTGTCACGCACACCGCAATACAAATTAATATTCTTAACTGATTTCAAATGTGAAAGAAAAGATTAATTTCCATTTCAAATAACAATTTCTGGTTGTTAAAATATTGGTAATTTTGCATTATAAATATTTCTATTGCAGATATATAACAAAACTATTCATCGGGTATTGAAATTTCATAGCTTTTCCCCTAAGAACAACAGGTGTAACAATTTAGAGCGTGAACGGCTTTAATTTTAAGAATCTAGTGAGAAAATATTTGTCACGTACCTAGTGACAAACAATAGTTCTATTAATAAAGTAGCGACTATATAATCAGAAAACGTTTTGTGACACGCATCCCTCATAACCGGGAAACATGTAACATAGCCAATTTTTATATTTAATGACAAAGTTACATATCAATAGAAAAAGGCCACACAATTGGAAATGAGACGAGGAAATAATATTTAATTTTCCTTTGCAAAATGTGAATTCCCAAACCATAGCATTATCAACCCAATTTTACAAATAAGAAAATTTTGGAGCTTTTTTTTCCTTCTAAAACAACAAACACATCTTTATATTCCTGACAACTATTCAAAACAACAAAGTTTTTTGGCATAGATGTAGTAGAGAATCCAATTTAAAAAAATGAATGTTCGAATTCAAATATGAGTGGGTATCAATAAAAAACCCACATAATTTTGAACCTAATAATTAAAAACGAAATGAATGACAATATGAAACGAAAACGAAAGTATTACCGATTTATTACTTTTCGATATAACTGTCATTCAAGTTGAAGCAATTGTCCTAGTACCGTATCAGTTTGAAAATCCCAGTCTAATGGAACGCCTTTGGATGCGAGTAAAGACATTGTCGCTTTGAGGCCGCCGCCAGAATCAAACTTCTAACGGACGAGGAATCTCTTCATTGGTCCATACAGTTGAAAATTTGAGAAAGACAAAATTTTCCAACCGAATCCCTGCAGTTTTGCACAAACTTGACAATACGCATGCGCATGAGGCAGCTGTCGAATGGTTCCGAATGTCGAATAGCACGTCATAGCCTTGTCGACGTTACACAGTAAATTTGAGAAATGAGAGTACTCGCACTTGGAATGAATCACGTCGGTAGCACGCCTTTAATACCTCAAAAAACGGTGAGCATCATTTTCGCAGTGAAAAAATATTTTGAGCTTCTTTCGGGCAGGGCAGTAGAAGTTGGACGTTTCCAAATCATGCTCCTAGCAATATCCAGGTCTCCTATCTTGTGCCAATATCCGCCAAAACCTCATTACTCTTGTTATTTTAGTGCTGCAAACGTTCCATACTGCAAACCATTCGGCATCCAGTGTGATATTTCAACAGTTGTTTTGGGACCAAGTATTGGGAAATTTTTAATTCCTTACTTCCAAAGAACCATGTCCCAAGCATATCCATAAGAGATGTGTTGAACTGAACTTTTATTTCAATCAATATCGTCCGACGGTTTTCTCGTATGACATCATCGATTGCATCAACATTTGTAGGGTTTGAAGATACCAGTCTCCGAGATCTGACTTCATCCACCAAAGTCGTTCACCCGTCTCTAAATATTTTACAGCATCTTCCCACATTATTACGGTCAATATAGTTTGTTCCGTAAATGCTTACAATTTCCGAATGGGTTTCTCCAACTTTTGTTCTTTTTGACGACAGAAACCTAATATCAGCTCGTTGTTCCTCCCAAGTTGACGATGCAATCGAAAACATCATTTTAATTATAACTTACAACACACGCTACCCGAACGGAATCATTGAGATCTCCATAACATTAAACAGAAGTTGCGCCATCTATTATGACCTTCACATTTTTGCTAAATAATTTCTTAAAGCAAAGAAATTTACAATGCGTTTTTTATTGATACTCCCCCGTATAATAAATTAACCAAAAATTGCTCGTTAATGCTATCGAAACATTTAAATCTTTGATAACTGTATATTGAGTGATAAATTGATTGTGGATAAGTTATTTATAACTTTTTAATTATTCCCACAGAAAAAAAAGAGAGAAATAATCGAGCAAAATTAAATGATCTCTTACTCTCTTTTATTATCCATAAATTCCAAAATTCTATGTCTATCTTAGTTTCCAAAATATTATTTAAAAGACTACATCGAACTTTCCAGAATTATTTTCTGAATCAAAACATAATTGCTATAAAAATTGCAATATTTCAGGAAAAGTTTTTTCTCTTGATATTTTTAGCAATAAAAGACTAAAACAAAACTTATGACTATTTTGCCTTACGCCGAATAGAAAGAAAAACATTTAAGGGATCATTTATAAGATATAAAATGAGATAATGTTCTATTTTTTTTTTAAATTTAAATTCAATGCTCATTGCATATCTTAAATCGCCTCATTCACTGAAATTCCAACTGAGTTTAATTCGTAATAGAAAAACAAACGGAAACGCATATTTTGGCAAATAATCAGGTAACGAACTTAATACACATCAAGAGATGCTTAACAACTGAATTTCAAAGTGTAAAAAAAAGATAGAACAACCCAATGTCAACAATTATATAATCTTTGAATCATCACATACATATCAAATATAAATTAGTGTATTATATACAGTTCTCTTTATATATTGTGTCCTGTAACAAATAACACACCTTTAATACTCGTTTAAAGAATACAATACAGACAATTTGATATTGTAAGGTTAGCTAGTGAAGGATAGTAAATTCTTACTTTTCTTCTTAGAACTTCTTGTGAAATGAGAGCTGTAGTTCGAATTAAATTAATGAAATCTTTCAAACTCCTAAATAACTGCAGGCATAGGACCAGCTCAGATGACATACATCTCATCCAACCATGATTCACATTGTGCATAGATCTCTTAATCGATACTAATCTATCTTAAGTCTTGAAGGTTTTGGTTTCAAACCATTTACTCAATATCTAAATCAGCACAAAAATGAAATACTCAAGATTCAATGCTATGAATTTAAAATTATTTCGTCGTAAGAACTGATTATTTTTATAACCCAACATTAAAAATTATTTTATTTACTAATGATTATTGATTATTAATAATTTTCAATCATTTTTCCGAGTAATTCTGTTTCAAATGAGCTATTTCACAAATTTTTACTAATACATACATTGAAGGAATAAATAATTGTAGAAAATGTCACAAAATTCAGTTTTAAACGTTCATTTCATAAATAAGAAATGGAATATATAACAAAGGCGTATGCAACAAAGGTAGGTAAATGCTGCTCTTTGTTGGGCTAAATGCGCCTCTCATTGAAGTATTAAATAAGATTTTTTATTGTTTCAGAACATTTCAACTTAACTTCATTAAATTTACAAAGTAATAACAAAATATTTTTTATACATATTTTATAGTTTTTATTTTGTGTGAAGATGTATTTCGATTTTTTGAAGAGATACTTACTGAAAAGGAGTTGGAATTATTACAAATGAAAGACAATCAGGCACTGCAAATGCTGCAGATTTTTTTCCTTAACTAAGTATTCGAAACTATTGCCAGAAACAAAATATACACTCTTAAATTATGCTGCTTGCTGTTTAATTCCAACTTGTAGCACAACGTATTACTGTGAATTTAAGTATTTTTTTAATAAAGTACGTGAAATCGAAATATCGTTCACAGTTAACTAATCATAAGCGCAGAATTTCTGCGGATGGTTTTAACAAATTTTACACCAAATCTCAAAATCTTGACCAAAGAGTTACTTTGTATGATACACTTCTTAAAATAATACAATTTTATTATGTTTTAATTTTGTAATTGAAAATTCAAGATAAACTTTTTACATTTTCAAATATATGTATGAGTATGATGAAATCGTATCATTATTTTTAATCTTAATTTTAATCATTTAAAAAACTAATCCGAAAATTCATATCAACCCACTTTCACGCGTATAAATATCTAAAACTTTATTTCTTAAAAGTACCCAGAACATTTGATATGACGTCAGAGACTGTTAGGTTTAAATACTCTCGTTTAGTTCGTGACATGACTTCTTAGGTTTTTTTCCTCCCCAAATAAGTACTACATTAGATTCCTTTAATCGAACACCACTTCCATGTTTAGCTTGTGAATTTGTCGAATGTGAGACGTCTTAAGAAGGTATAAATAATATTCATTATATAAATTGAATGAAATTCTTTTAAAAAAACTCACGGCTACATTCTATAAAAGAGCTTGACTGTTTTACACATGATAAAAAGGAAGCAAAGTGTTCAATTATCATATACACATCCTCCTGCTTGACCACCTCTATTATTAAAAAAATATTTTAACTATTTCAAACGAACTTTATTACATAACAATAATTTTTGAGATGTAAAGCTTTATAGAATTCAACAATTTTGTTCTCTTTCTAGGTAAAGCATTTCCATTCCATTTAGGTCTGCTTGATTGTTAAATGCAGTTCATGCAAGAATAAATACGTAGCTACTAGACTTTTCTAAGCCGTTAATGATGATTCAGGTGGTAAATATATAATCGTAAGAATTTTAAGAGACTAAATTAATGTTCAATTTATATACATAATTCTGACTCTCAATTATTTCATTTTTGTTGTACTCATGATTTAAGCTACTCAGTACTTCAAAAAAATGTTCTATTAAAGATAACGCGTTCTTAAAGTATTTAAATATCATTACTATATATTCACAATTAACTGATTTTTTACATTTATAATTATTGATTGACATCAAAAGTTATCGTTCTTGGTTTTTATCAAACGTTGATGATAATAAATTAAAGGAACTTAGAAAATAGTTGGATCTAGAGTTGTATTTGTACTTCCTTATTTTCACCATAATAGCAAAACTGACAGACATAGCGGTTCTGGACTTCTGAGAGATTTTCTGAGAATGAAAAGCTACTTGATTGCTGGAATAGAATCACTTTAAAAGGTAAGTTCTAACTCACATTCCTACAGATTGACAATTCGGACCTATTAAAAAGGAGATAAGGATACATTTGATTAAAATAACGTCACTAGAAAGCAGTATAAAGAACTGTATTATTTTAAAATGAGAAAAAGGAAGCACCTGAACAGTACTCTCCCAACATTAATACATGTTAGAAGAGATAAGGGGATACAACTTTTTAAGTCTATTTGAAATTAAAATGCAGTGCTGTATGACAATTTTTGTTGGAGTTGAATTTAGAGCCCGTGATTAGTGATGTGATTGTTGATGAACGACGCCCTGAGAAGCAACGCGATAATTATTGCAGAATACATTAAGGGATCGTGCTCTTTGACATTTTTTGTTGGAGTTGAATTTAGAGCCCGTGATTAGTGATGAAATTGTTGATGAACGACGCTCTGAGAAGCAACGCGATAGCTATTGCAGAATACACTAAGGGATCGAGCTCACTCAAAGGGCTTAGAGGTACAACCCCCCTCCCCTGGGGGGGGTGACAATTTACCCTGCACTCAACATTTATTGGGCAAAAGAAAAAAATTACAATTTTCTGCAACAATAGGGTAACAAAAACAATACATGTTGGATCAAAGAACAAAATAACAAAAAATAATCCCAAAAATCAAAATAAAACATAATCCAGCAATTTATTTACAGACACATCAAATTTCGACCATGTTCATTTTTCACGTCATCGTTCTAATAGTTCCAATTTCTCACTTTTCTTGATGAGAGCTATTGGCGACGGACCTTATAATTTTGAATCTTGGTCAAATGATGAGGATGCCAGAGCAGAAACTTCCTTCAAAATTCAACACTACGCCAACGAGAGGACTTGGGACCTTGATCAGATTTAACGTACATCAGCCCCTCTACATGATGGGTGAGCCTGGGATTCATTTGTCGCTTAATCATAGTTTTGGTCTCATTGACACAAGATATCTAGTTTTAACATATTATAGGCCTCTCCAATTGTCATGAGAGGCTCTTATACAGATCTAAAAGGGATGCGAATCTAATCCAATCTATAAAACGAAGCTATTTGAATCAATTTAATATTGCCAAAGCTGGGCCTATCACTTGATTATTAAAAGTTAGAATCAAGAAAAATACGAATAAATATCTTTGGACAGAGTCCGCATTTTGAAAATAATACCTAGCCAGGGTATAAACATTGATATCTCATATATTTTAAAAAAAAGTTGGATATAATTACGAGAATATGTAATTGAAAGGAAGATGTCTTCAAAGTGTATGTAGGGTAGGGATGTCTATTTAAAACTCTTATGCCTTAATCAACAAAAAATAACAAGATAGTCGTGAAGAACATGTATATATAAAACTATAGGTTAGTTCTAAGATTTCGACTGTAAAACGATAATGTGTAAAATATGCGAGAAAAATGGCATTATCTTATAACAAATACATATTTTTAATAATGTTATTGTTTAAAGAAAGACATTTTTTTATTTAAAAAGAAATGAAGCTCAGAAAAAGAAAGATTCTTAAATCCGTTTTGTTTCAAAAGTTTGGAAAAACAGTCTGCTAGGTGTAACGATACACACGAAGTAACTCGGATCTCTATTGTAAAACTCAAATGTTAAAATTTACTTGAAATGAATACTGTATAACATGCATCAAACTTCTTTTTTCCCCATTTTAGTGATTTCTCAGACGGGAGATCAGAAGGAGATAAATCATCACATTTATTACTATCATTATAATTAACTAAGGCTGTTCTCGCGCAATGGTAAAGTGAAAGACCCGAAATTTGAACACTTTTTCCGATACAAAAGTACTCGAGCATGAATTTTATATTCGGATTTTTACTATCCTTTAGAGAACAGTATATTTTACAATCGTATTCATTTGCATCTGAATTAATCTTTTTTTTTTTTTTCTGATGTAAAATATGTTCTATGTTTCGCATTCTTTGCAGTAATGTGTGCTAAATGGACTTTAGACATTATGTATTCACGTGAAAATGTCGCATTGTTGTAATGTTACTAAATTTTAAGAACATTGTATCTTAAACGGATGAATGGGTTACAATGTTGCATATTTATATGAAAATTGGTACAATTTTCTGCCCGGAAATGTGTTCGAAGATTCGATCAATTTTTCTACATCAGGCGAAGGCGTACTTAAAGATATTTTACAACGAACAACTTAAGATCTTAGGATGGCTTCTTAAGCATAGTTAGGAAGAAGTATATCAAAGTTATATCTCTAAAATTACACGTTCGATGTCACGAGTAACTTCCAGCGATGATTCGAGCTGTCTACGAGTTTAATTTGGGAAAATTTATTGCGCTCATGACACATGCTTTGAATTTTAAAAAAATGAAACTATTCTAAATGCAAAAAAGAACGTGTCGAAAATTACATTTTCATATCATCTTGTTTTAGCATTTTAAAATTACAAATAGTGAAGCGTGCGCCTGGTTAAAAAAAGGCCTCAATGTCATTCTTAACTACCATCAATCATTTCCAGCAACGCGACCCGTGATTGGACAGATCTTCGTTTCATGCCTAATTACATTTGTGAAACATCATTTACAATGGGCATCCTTTGTGTTGTTGAGATCCACTCATTTTGTATTCAGTTCCACGATTCCTGTATAGAATGTTGTTCACCATGTACATGGCAATGAATCATCGCCATACGTTATCAATGAATTAGGGGGGAAAATAACCTTTTGCATTTTGACAAATTAACTTTTTTCCCCAGGGAATATACAGATGTATACATAGTTAAACTTATTTTAGGATACAGGGGAAAACGTTTCGCTTGCTTGGATTTATATGAACTGATGAGTAGAATAACAAACTAATAATTTGTGAACCGAGTTTTGAACGAAAAATAGTTTAGTTTTACTCATACTTAAATTGGGTAACATTACCTAT
>BMAW01049850.1:76023-121348 GCA_019974015.1 Nephila pilipes | reverse complement strand
ATCGACTGATTTTTACAGTCACTAGTGTCCTCACAGTAAAAAAAAAAACAGGTTTGATATACATTAATAAATACGCATCGACATTATATTCAGGAATTTGTTACCACATTATCTCTCAATTCAGGAACCGCTGTTAAAATTTCTTGTATGCTTCTATCTGTATGCGAAAGATTTCTTACGAAAGCTTCATTTAAATGTAAAAAAAACTAACATTCGAAAGTTCAGCCGACCGAATTATGTGACCTTTATTTATTATTAACATTCAAAATACATACAAAATACATACATATAATACTTTTACGTTACAAAACAAAATAAGGAGTAAAAACAGAAAACAAATAAGATAAATTCTAAAAAGTTATATGAAAACTTCTGCAAAGAACAAATTTAGACAAACAAGGTGAGTTTTTTTTATAATTGTTATTGAAATACTCAATTAGAGATAAGAATTAAAGAAAACGATGTAATTTCCAGAAATAAACAATAGTAAACTTTTTCGATATTAAAATTATAGGAAACGATAAATTGTTAAATTGAATATATTTAAGCTAAACGTAATTAAAATTGAAGTAAAAGATAAAAAATTGAAAAATGATGTTTGGAATACTTGAACAACTAATAAATGAAAATATATAATACAAAATTTTCAATGTTTGCATTGAAAAACAGATAAGAAATATTTATTAACTTTATGGTACACAGTGCGTTATCATTTAAATTTTTTTCAAGTGAGCTGAAATAATTTTTATTGCATAAAATGTTTGTTAATTTGGTGGTAAATATTCACCTAGAAAAATCAGCAAGTTGTTCTTTCTAAGATATTTTTTTGTAATGATATTCGACTTCGTTGTTTTTATTTTAAGTTTCCTTTCTAATAAAATAGGGAAATACATATAAAATGTTTTAGAAGATGTTTCTATAAAATTTAAAAATACTTTTTCAATAGCAATCTTTGTCAGCCATATCCTCATGGCCTGCAATCAAAAACGGGCCAAAAGATAATGATTTTATTCCATTTTCTTAAACAAATTTCTTTTCCCAATAATATGATAAAATTTAAACTTTATTTTGCATAGCATTTATTACTTCATGTTTTTTTTTAAGTATTGCTTTTTGTATTTGTCTCGAACATAAAATTTCTTTAGTATTATTTTTTATACATTTCAAGGGTAAAACGAGATACATTGTTTTTAAGCACTTTAGGCAGTTTTTTTAAGCGTATTTTTTAAGTTTCTGATATATGATAGTTGTTAGCATTTACATATCTCCTTCCCAACAAGCAAGCATCTTTTCTCATGTTATTTTCAAACCATAAATATATTGATTTACATCTCCTAGACTATAATTCAATTTTATGTATTTTTATTCCAGCATTTTACATTATTTATACACATACGATAAAATGAATGTGATCTAGGAAATTGCATAGATTTTCACCGACACGATAAAAACATATCTACTGATACAATAACATTAAAGTTTTGATACATTTTCAAGTAGTCAATAAATTTCTGATATTTAAAAGTATAGAATATCGTGAAAGCATGCTCATGATCGTCATTGGAATGAGAGAAAATCGTTAAAATGTTATGAAACATTTCTTCATAAGGCAAATATTTATCGTTTAATGTTTATATTTTGTCAAAATAACAATATAGATATATACCTTTTCATGAAAATAAATGTCGTTGTTTTCTTTTTTAAGAAAGTTGTTAAAAATTAGAATGCTTTGATATTGTGAACTAAAGCTTCAAGAGATGCATCTCAAAATTGATAAGCATCTAAAGAATTTGTATTATCTAACGAAAACATAGTGGTTATTTCAATAATCTTAGAAATATTTCGTGGAATGCTTTTTAATGTTAAGTAAGTAGTATAATTTTTAGAATTCTGAATCATTAGTGGAATAAAGTAAGTAGCACGATATTTCAAATTACAAGTTTGATGAAAATAATCGTTTATGTGACTAGTTCCCCCATAAGAGTGATCACGAACGCGTGTTTCTCCTGTAAAGAATCCAATTTTTTTTTTATAAATATGACAAATCCGAAGATCCTAACAATCATCTGGATGAAGAAATAGAAGAATATATATCTTCTGTTTAGTAATGCATTTTTGCTACTTAATAATGCATTTCTGCTGATTAATGATGAATTTCTGTTATTGTTTTAGAAGACAATTAGCTTAATGTTTTTAAAAAGTTCTCGTTTGCATAGTACTCATGGAATATAAGCTTATTATTAATATCCTTCGCTAAATCTGAATAACTAATTCTTTTGTGTCGCTCCAACTGCAATGAAGCTAGAAGATGTTGACAGTAATACATTAATTACTTTTTTGGTTAATGACTCAAAATCTGCAAACATACAAAAAATGATGCAGTGAAATAAGTGAATTGACGGCTTAACTTTAGAGGTACTGAAAGTTACAGTATTTTTTTTTTTTTTGAAGACAATAAATTTTATGTTGCTCCAAAGTTTCTGATCTTTGGAAACTGCTTAGACTGTAATTGTAAAAGTAACGAGGACCATTCTTTTTATTCAACAGACCATTAACATTTCTTAAAAAAAGAAATGAATATCATAAAAAGCAAATAAATATTAGTAAGCCTATTTGCTTTAAAAATAACGCATATTGGATACATTTCTCTCTCATCGTAACACAACTCATTTATTTTTAAGTTGTTTAGTATTTCGAATTAATTATTTTAGAAAATTTTAGTAGAAAACCATAATTACAAATTTTTAAAGATTTCATATATTTTTTGTATTCCCTTGCTTTATTCATTTTAGTTTGAACAGGAGAGAGTTTTGCCAAAATGCAGTACATGAAAAGTTTCCATTCTCACATTTTATATTCGATAGAGCTTTCTTATCTTTAAATTTTGCAGGTAAACTACTATATCTATATTGTCCTTTCATTTCGCTATTTCAAATCTACATATCTAATTACTTTAATTGATTAATATCTAACATTTCTTATTTAAAACCAATAGATAAGAATATTTTTTTTTGAAAATCAAAATTTATTGCTGGATACATCTGAAGTAGAGACAAAATTCTCTGTGGGTTACTACAAAATTAAAAGTTTCTGATAATTTCTTCTTCATTATTGAATTTTATAAGAGATACCATTAAGTAAATTACGAGTATAACTCTTAAAATACAATATGAGCTTAAGATTTCATATGGCCGTGATCTCATATCCTCATGGAGATCATATGAATCAATATAGTTTGTATAAGTGCAAAGTGCACGAGTGAAACATAAAAAAAAAGATTTGTGCTTAAAAAATTGCAAAATATTTTATAATGCAGATTGATTGATTTATTATTAATATATTCAAAATATTCAATATTTTAGCGCATAATTATGTTTCTTGTTTCAGATAAAAATTTAACATTTTTCATTAAATCAAGATGGAGTGCAAATACATATTTTTTTCTTTAAACATATTAAATTATGTAGCTAAACACTATTACTAAAACACAAGCCCATTGCATCATATCAACGAATAGAAATGCATTACATCGAAACAAAAACACAACCAATTCTAATAAAAGAAATAAAATTAAAGATTTAAAAAATATGTTTTTAAATGCAGCCCAAGTATTACAAAAAGTACGATAGTAAAAACATTTAGCTGTTGTTCGCATAGGAATACATAGCGTCGTCATTATTCTTGAGTGCCTATAATTGTTCCACAGGCATACTTTAAATCTATTTCTGATTCCATTGGCGTCTTCATTTCTGCAAATCCAATTTAATACCTGTTCCTAAATTACCTTAGTTCTATCTGTAAATCTCCTCTGAGGCTGTTAGTACACGAGGAATTTTTTTACAGGTTTATGCCATAATAAGGTCGAATTTTTCTTGTTTTGTATGTAAATCATAATTTGCTACCAGAAGTACGGGTATCACTGCCATGTATTATCAAATGTATGTATTTCTTTCTATCTATGAATGAAAATCCTCTTTTAAGAATTTATTAACTTAGACAGTAATTAAATTTAATGTTATTGCTTAAAATTTTTTACTAATAAACAATATTAAATTTAAATCCTTATTTTTTCAAAGGAGAATAAGTGCAAAATACTTTGGAAAATATATTGGATTCGATAAACGCATTTTTCATTTTGCAATAGATTTATGCATATCGGAAATTACATAGAATTCGATAAGCACATTTTTCATCTTTAGTATACATTTACACTCAATATAAAAAAAAATTTCCTCAGAGTTCATGTAGAAGAAGTAATATAAGTGATTCAAAAGAAGTCTAAACTCGATAGGAAATGATTCAGAGGGGGAAACACGTACTAAATCAATACTAGTAATATACTCTCTCATGCGAAGAGCAATTTATCATACTTTAAATAAATTGATGCTCTTATATGGAATAACAACTAAGGGTGTTGAAATGATTTTCTTAAATGGTTAGTAAGAAAGAGTTATTTCTGAAAGGTTTGAAACGTATAATTTAAAACATCCCACTAAACATTTTCTAAGTTGAGGGGCGATAAACTCTCTCCTCATGCAATATCACTTTTGTGTTTAGTTTGAAAGTACAAAACATTTCTAAGTCTGTGGTGATGGACTTTCTCCTTACTCATTATTACTTTGATGATTGATTTGAAAGTAATGTTATGAATAGAGAGGTATTTTTTTAAAAAAAACAAACAAATATTAATTATTGAAAAAAATATGTAAAAATAGTTGTACAAAATACAAAATTTTAACTTATAATAAAAAAAAATTTCACAATACGGAAATTAATTCATTAGAATTTGGACATTTGTTTGATTGAAGACGATGAGGACATGACTGACTAAAGTTTCTATAGCAACAGAGTTTTTAATTTTACCAAATCGTCTTCTAAAACATTTATATATGTTTTTGTATTTTAATAGGAAAAAAACTTAAAATAAAACCAAAGATTTCGACTGTCAGTATAAAAAGAAAACACTTTTACACCTGAACTTTTGTAAGCATGTGAAAGAAAGAAAAACTTGTGAAGAATATATAGTTTCCTGTTTTCATAGATCGACATTCACCATACAATTAACAAACTTTTCGTGAAATAAATATCATCCGAGATCACTTGAAAAAAATTGAAATGATGATATTCAAAGTAACATATAATTAAGATATTTTTCATACATGTTTTTCATTGTAAACATTGAAAACTGTGTATTATATATTTCCAATTATTTTACTACTGTCTTATTTTGTTATGAAAAATATTATAATTTATTCGCGAAATGTCTTACATAAATCTTATGCAACATAATTTGTGATATGCATTGATGCTTTTTTAATATAAGATATTTGACAATCAACATTGAGCTTTTTAAGTGTTTTTATCCGTTTAGATTTCAGCATTTTTGTATGTTTAAAATCATAATGGAAATAAAGATCTGAAAATTCGGTATGCAGAAATTTCTATTGTTAGTCTTTTACATTTAAATGAATCTTTCAGAAGATACTTTCGCGTATAGATAGAAGAACACGAGAAATTCTGACAACAGTTCCATAAAAGAGAGGTAATATAGTTTTAAGTTCCTGAGTATATTGGGATTATTATGTTGATGTTAATTTTTTTGTTGATGAAAATAGTGAAATACTTATAAAATAATGTATTTGATATACAGAGCTATATATGAAACAAATTATTAATTTCTTGCATTGGTTATTAGCAATTTATTATGTTGCTATTTTAAGTGATTTCAATCTCCCATGCATGTTATGGCTGCGGTAGCCTAGTGGTCTTGGTTTCGGATTTGTGGCCGGCGGTTTTTGTTCAGTCGCAGGTTCGAGCCTTGGTCTCTCAAGACCCGCTGTGTAGCCGAAGTTAATGCGCGTTAAACCTGTCGGGGCCCAAAGTCCTCCCATTGGTGTGGAGTGGAAGTTTGGAGAAGGGTTGACAGTACAGGTTTCGTCCTCTTCATTTGACCGAGGTTCAAATTAAGAGGATCTTCGCCAATAGCACACGTGTTGCTTCTAGTGCAACGTTAATAAGAAACTAAACAAACTAACAAAAAAGGCATGCACAAAAATTTAATATCCTTTTTGATGCAACTAGTGAGAGACTGTAATGCTAATTTTTGATCAAATAGAAAATACAAGTATTTATTATACAGTTATTGGATAAGAAGTATCTCTCTCATCCAGACGTCACAAGTGAGAGAGAGAGAGAGAGAGCTATAGAAAATATTTGAGTCTTAGAAGAATATAAAATGGTGATTGTTAAAAGATAATTTATTCATACGGGAGATTAAAGAACGAAGAAAAAATTATCAGTTTGATGTCACAAGTGAGAATTGGCTGATTGAATACTTATGATTGTTTCACTTTGATGTTGCAAGTGAGACAATGATAGCTATATCAGACTTTTTTATGATAGAAGAGACTTGAATTCTGATTGTAAAAAAAGTAGTTTTGTGAATACAAGATAGTATAGGACTAAAAATAATTCTCATTTTGCTGCACAAATCATTACGGTTGATACAGATAAGTCATCTTCTTATTTCGTGTTTTTCTTTAAACTGTTGCTCTTCTCGAGTATATATATGTATGAGTATAGGTATACCTAAGACATTGGCACCACCCATACCTTATTCATATTAATTGTCATTATGTATGTCAAATTTCTTTTTTTTTTTTGGCTGTGATGGCTCTATCCAAATCTATGACGATGATCATGAGAATTCTACAACATTAGACAGAAACAGGTTAATATAGTTCAATGAAGTGTTTATTTGAATTGCTTCATATCTTTTAATTACTTTTGATATCAAAAATAATTTGCTGAGGCATAAAAAGGAAATATAAATATTCTAAGAACTTTGTTATTTCACTAACATAGAAGTATAAAATAATTATGTCATTTTCTAAATTCGTGCATGAAATGTAAGGATGTAATTCATTTCTTTTTTCAATAAAATTTATGCTTTGATAATTTTTTGAATGTTAATTAAACATCATATATTGCGTATATGTTGAAATTGGTTGCATTTTTCATTATAAATTTTATTCTCGAGACAGCCATTTAAAAGAGCTTGGCTTTAAAAGTATAACTAGCATTTAACACTTACATTTAAATTTAAAATTTTAACTATGGTTTTTCAAATAGATAACCGACGATTGCCTTGGGAGTCACAACGCATCAGCTCAGAACCAATGAATTAGAGGAAATAGAAAATATTTATCGTTTTCACTGGGTGATACCTTCTTGTTTTAAATGAGTAACAGGATTGCTTTGAATGTTTCGCATCATTATATACTTGAGTGGACAGTAGCGTACCCCTGGGGTGCAAGAGGTAGTGGTCCAGGTCCTCTGATGAGGAGATGGCTACAAGTTGACTTAAATTTATAAGTAAATGTACCTATATGTAGAGTATAAAAAAGAACATTGTATTTTGGATGGATGATTACGTATAAAAGTACCACGTTTATGTTTGAAAACTTGTTAGAGCATTGATTCTACAGTGTTATGATAAAAATTAACGTTAGGAAAATGGAACATACTTGTAGCTTTCTTTTATCGGTTAAGTGAAAGTATTCTCTGGCCTGCCTAAGAAATTTTATCAGGCTGAGCCCATCTCCGTTCATGCAGCCTTTGAGCCTGGGACACTAATTACTTTCTAGTATCCTGATCGAATGGCTAACCCGAAGTTGTATCCTCAATTAACTTCTCAAAAGAACTTGGGGGAGTGAACTGAGGTCCTACAGGCATTTATCGATTCCGTAGGGATGAAGAACTGAGTTGACCAGTGACCATTCACCTAAGACGAAACTACAGGGAATCGAACGTAGGTCGGGAGTACTCACAGTCAGACACGTTCACTAAAACACCATTTCTGCTCTTTTTTATTAATAGATTAATTAAAAATAATTTTAAACATCGAAAATGGCAGATTAATAAGTTATTTTAAATGCATGTGTCTACTATAATTTAGCTTTTTCTCATTAATCTGAAGATTTTTCGTTTCTTAAATCATTTTAACTGTTTAATTTTAATAAAATAAATGTTAATCATATATATTTCTTTCGACATTTTGCACGGGGATCCTTTTAGTAAAAATAGGTTTAAGGAAATTTCCTGCCAGACCTCAATAACTGTGAATTCCTCACTGCTGCTGTGTACTGACTACAGTTGAAATGTGGTCAAGATCACGAGCTCGTGGTTGGCGTTGTTTTAGTCCAGATGCGCGTTCGAGGCTTAAGGAGTCTTCAAATTTAAAATTTCGCTTAAGACCTCTTTATGTTACGCGACTCAAGTACCTCTCACTGGCATGGTAAGAAAGTTGAGAGAGGGGAGTTGTGGCGTTCCACTACTTCAACCCGACACTTGTGCCATAGTATAATCGTATATAACTAACTCTAAGAGTTCACAAGATGGAGGACGTCATTACTTTGGTTGTAGAAGTTTGTTTGTTTTTGCTATACTGGGTTGTATTATGGAGTGGTGATCCCTCTCTTTTTGAGATAATTGCTTATTCCATTGCTGTAGAGCTATTGAAGGTGCGTAGCTTCCGAGAGTCCTCCTCAAGAGATACTTTGATTGGACGCGGGGATGTAGAATTTCAGGATATTTCAACACTCGACGATGTGTCCGTTGTTAGCACTTTTGACGTACCTAAGGATAGTCACGTTCCTGAACTTTAATTCCAGAGTGTAACAATAATATTTTTAATTCCCAAAATCAGCCAAAAATAAATACTATTCCTATAGTTCCACTCGGAGGCTGTTTATAGTTTCTGTCAAGCCTTAAACTTGAAAGCTAGACTTGCTCCTGTGGAGAATAGAGTAGTTTTTAGTCCGGAAAAACGTTCAACGAAAAATAAAATAACACCTATAGACCACTCAAAAATAATGTATAGTATGTGCCTAGCCTTAAATTTGGAAGCAGAACTTGCTCCTTAAAAATCTAGTTAACAACCCAAAGCCTTTCGGACAAATTTGTATAATTTCTACCCCTTACTCTTCATTCAATAATAATTTGGAAAATCTGTAACACAATAGCAATAAAAGCCTGATTAGTTTCGTCTTGAGATATTTATTGTACATAGGGTGTTTACCTATTCTTAGAATAATTTCAATAAAGTATTTTAAGAATTAGATGAAAGAAAAACATTTCTACGAGCAAAATGAGTAACATTAAAAATCAGAAAGGAAAAGCTATCAATCATTCCTTCTATATGGGAAGTGAGCTCCAAATGAATACCCAAAATGTACATACTGCTTGGAATGCATTTAAAGTAACAAGTGGTAACACACCGATGTATACATCAACTGTGAACAATAGATAAAAATGAATCAAGATTTACAAACGATAGCGCTTACCAAAGGCATGATGTTTAAAAAGAACATTTTTAGAGCAGCCGTATTTTGAATTATATTTGTCAGAACATTAGTAAAAAATATACATTAACTGTTTCAAAATACATACTTTTATTAAGTAGAGGATTATCTGCAGAGTAATATCGAAAATCTGGAGTAAATAGTATCCAAACCTGAGTTCGAGATTGTAAAGAAATTGAGAGGAAGTAAAGGCCTTATATTGGTTTCTCCTACCATGGAAAACTAAAAACAAGAAAAATGTAAAACCAAGTTAAAATCAACTCATTATAATACCAAGAAAATGTTTTAAGACCAATATATACACACAGGTGAAACTATTTATTTTTTCTCACGCCATTGAAAAAGAGAAATTGCATCAAAAAAGGAAAATACCAGTCATACGTCAAGAAATATCCTTGCATTCGTAGAAGTACTGAGAATTAAAAAAAAGGAATACAGGTATTGAATCTCTGCCTTTACAACATATTCCTTCAAAGTCCCTTAATGTTTCCTCTCGGAACAATTGTTACTGCTGAAAAAATTCCTTCTTAGCGATAGCATACCACTTTAATTGCACTCTGGAAAATAATCAAAAGTAATAACAAGCAATACTTCTGGAAATCTTAGAAATTGTCCTTCTATCATAGATATTACGATGCAGACTTATAGTACAGAAGTAAAATCATCAGATCGAATATTTAAAAAAAATAATTCTATACATTTTAAAAATTGAAAACCTGTCACGAAATAGCTCTAAAATTGCGTAAGTACCTTCTGTTTAATGGATGAATGAATTTTAAAGAACATTAGCTTACTAGTATTTTAAAATTAAAAATCACGTGTAAGTAAAACAAGTAATGCCTGAAACTTTATTTTTTTGTGTGTGTAATAGAAAAAAGACACACTTAAATAATCATCTTCAGCAATTATTATTTTTTCACTCAATTAAAGACTGAATTGACGTAAAAGTGAAGAAAAAGAACTTTTTCGTCAATTAGCAATGAAACTCAGAAATTATAACCTAAAAACAAGATCATACCAAGAAGATTTTGATTGGAATTTTGAATCATGAATATCAGTCAACAAAAAGAACATGTATTAAGATTAGCACTGAAAGAAACTTCATTGTATGCTTCAAATTTCGATATTCGTTCAGAAACACTCAGAGCTGAAGGATGATACTGAATTCAGAAGAAAGAAAAGACCAAGAGTTCGATAAAAAAAAAATTCAAATCATGCGCTTCATTGGGGAAAAACTCAAGCTGAAAAATAATGTAAAATTTAAGTAAGGAAAAGGAGCCACGAAACGTTAATAATTGTGTTTACATAAAATTTTAATTTTGCGACGGCATACTGAAACTTTGGATTAGTTATAGTTGCAAAATAAAAAGAAAATAAATTCACGCAATCAAAAGTTCCAAACTGGAGAGCATTCACAAATATTCCAAGTGAAATCCAAAAAAACAGGCACATCTGGAAAGATATCATCAGAATTTCAAAATATACTCTTTATTCAAAATTGCAAATTTGCTCGAATTGTTGTATAGTTAAACAAATAGAAAAATATTGGCACACTTGGTGAAGTGTGTTTGTTCATTTAAACTTTCATGAGAGCATTTTATTGATTTTAAACTCTTGATGATTCAGGATTAAACAAAAAGAAAGGAAAAAATATGTGGTTATAAAAAGGTGCTCACTTAAAATTCAAAGTAAGGTATCTCATTCTCAAGAACACATGATGGAATTGAGTGAGAAGTACAAAGAAGCGAAAAATGCATCTTTAAGAAGAATCCGTTTAGACATGAAAAAATATGTAATAAAATAGCTTCAAGGCTCAAGATTTTATCAGTTTCGTTTAAGGGAAAGGAATTAACATATATGCGAGAAAACTTCATTTATATGTATAGAACTTTAAATGAACATTGGATGAGAAAAAATCGTAATATTGTGGAAGAAAAAAAGATGGCAGAAAGCTTTTATGAGCATAAGAAGACTTTCATTAAAAAAAATGTTCTAAATTACGTTTAATGAAGCTACAAAAGAAAAAAAGATAGAAAAGAAATATTGCTCAGAAAAAATATTTGCTTAGAATAATATATATATATGCTTCACTCAGATGGACACTTGTAATTAAATAATTGTAGGGAAGGATAAACGGCGAAAGGCATATAAAAAAGAACTTATTTAGAATTCCTATGCATTAGAATTTCAAATGCATTGGGCTTTATATCATTTAAGAAACAGAAGAATAAAAGAAAATTAAATTTATATAAAATTTAATAAACGTACAATTCTCATTTAAATTATCTTAATGTGCTTCCCATTGATGGAAGATTGTAATTGATAATAACGCTGAGGGATAAGAAATACCAATGACTATAGAACGTCACTAAAACTTTAAAAATTTGCATTTCATTTAAAATAATTTGGAGATAAATATATTATACAACAGAAGGATATTAAAAAGAAAACATTTGTCAAGATATGAGTTTATTAAAAATTCGAAAATAAGTTTATTGAACTGATGAATATTTGGAGTTCACAATTCTATAGAATTATGAATGAAAATGGGACACATAAAGTACACTTATACATGGATACAAATAATTTAAAATTTTAAAAAACATTTGCGTCCTTTATTTAGTAATGTATGAACTAATGTAGTTGAAAGGAAAAGATGAGAGAAAGGCAAAGAAAGAAATGTCCATTTCAAGAATAGTTCACTTCGAATCTCAAAATATTCTATTTTCCTTCAGAAACATTTTAATTCAAGATACAATAGAATGCAAAATATAATAAAGACACAAATTTACCATTAAAAACGAAGTCTTACGATGAGGCGTCTCACGCAACAAGTGATTAAAATTTGGATCTAATTCGTGCACTTAATAGAAGGAGATACGAGTAGAAAAGAAGCAAATATGCTACACACAATGGAAAAAAATTATTTAAAATTCAGAAGATTTCTTCTTGATTACGAACACTTGGATCAAGAAAAGAAAAATGGAATACAAAATAAATAAAAATGAAAATGTGAAAAAATATATTTATTATTTCAAAATATGCTTTGTTTATGTAATATTTAAACAATAAGTGACATTGCTGAGTAGAACAGAAAAAGAAAATATAAAATAAACTCGAAAACAATAAATGTTAAACTAAAATTTCATGCATATTTTGTATTTTATCCATAGTTACAGTCATGGCCTATTAAAAAAACGTGGAAAACTTTTAACCTTTCTATATCAAACAAATTCGCTATTAGTTTCAGAATATATAGTTGATTGATGAACATTTATATCTGATAATACTGCTGAATTCACAAGAACATAAAAATAAAAGATTTCATATGAAGATTTAGAAACCTTTAGAAATAATAACCCCATACTTCATTTTACTTTTTTATTAATTGTTCTTATTAAATTTTTATTACTTTTTGAAATTATTTGTAAAAATTATATTTGTGAATAGTAATAAAATATCATTTCAAAATTCAAGTTGTATTTCATTTTTGAAGATAAAATATACAAATATGGAACATTCTATACAAAATATTTTCACTTTAAAGAAAATTCACATAAACACGGTACTTCTTTTAAATCCAACGTATTAATATAAAAAGTGTAAGAATATATTTCACAAATTTCATAATCTGCTTTATGCACTAAATACAAATACACAGAAATGAGCACATGAATATCAAATATTCAGTTTTAATATTATTTGGAACAAAATATTAAAATTTTCTTAAAGATTTATTAAAAATATTTTGATATCTTAATAGCTGCCTAAAACTGTTTTTATTTTTACACTGATATTAGTAATAAATACACTACACTTGTTTAATGCTATGAAATGTCCGCACTTAATAAAACAAAGTGATATGTTTTTAAATACATATTTATGATAAAGAAATCTTTTGTACGAATTTAATTTTCGAAAAATCATAATATAAAACTTTACGTATGAAATATTTGAAAACATGATGTAATTTCTTTTACACTGTTTCAGAAAATCTGATCCAGTATTTTTCTTAAAAAATGCATTGCTTGTAAATGAATGCAATTTAAAGTTATGGTGTGCACGATATCTTAATGAAACTTTCAGTATAGTTCTTTTGACATTCTTTATATATTCAAATAATTAAGTACAAATAAAATATTATTCCAGATCATAAATGTGTCAACCCTATATACATATAATAAAAGAACTTTTTTCAAAATACGCTAATTGCTCAGCAATTTCACTGAATAAAATTACCTTCTTCCATATTTCTTCTGAGATGATTTTAAAAAGATAATCAAAATTTAAATAACAATTAAGATGTAAAAATATCAAATTAAATTAATCACATTTTCATTATTTCTTTTGCACAAAATTGCTTTTGAACATATTCGAATACTTAAAAACCTCTGAAGATCAACATGTGGATTTCTTAATCTTGTTAGGTGTATTTGAAGTGCTGTATTTGAGGCAACAAAAATTTCATTATTGTATCCATCAGCGTTCGTAATTATTTCTGGCATCACATATAGCGACGTAGGATGTATCATAACGATACTGGTCTATACAGTTACACTATGAAAACCATATAGGTACCTTCCATGGATATTTTTGGAATGATACTCCCTTTCACTTTCTCGCAATATCTACTGGCATATAATGAGGTGAAAGACAATCTATTCTCATTCTAGAAAAATAAACATTTTCAGTCATTCTAAATATAATTTCGATGTTGCCGACGTCATTAAAAAACGGGTGTTACGCTTCTCATTTGTTGTTGGGACACACACAACAGGTCTTTAGATGCACAATCCTGCTTACTGCATGAGTCGGGAAGCAAATTTCCACAATATCTGAATAGCTGTGTCAGACGTATTTCCCACTTGATCAGCAGAGGAACTACAGTCCTTTTTTGCTGTAATAAGACATACTTGTCATGTGCGACCGTAGTACTGCACGTACAATCTCCTAACTTGAGTGATTTTGAATCCCCTGGTAACATGCTTTATTTGTCTCTTTGATTCTAGATTTCCACAAATGTTTCCAACTCGTAAATTCATCAAAAACAATTGCTAATTATTCAAACTTACCCGTACGCGTCGATAACTTTCACTAACTTTACAAGGAATTGGGACCCTCTTGATCCTCAACAGATAATAACCTAGTTATAATATAAATCTATAGATTCGAACACCAGTGGGGATTAATCTACGAGTTTGATATTAAACTTCATGTAGTTATTTTTATTTTGAGATATAGGTATTCAATTGATTTACTGCCCACTTTAACTTTATCAGAGACTGAGTTGTTTGGTTACTCTTTCATTATCAAATAATAATTGTAAAAAAGGAAGTAACCTTGGTTCTCACATTTTAACAGATATAAAAAGATGACTTTTTTTAAATTCCCATACGTAATAAAAAGGACTTGTATTAGTGAATTTAATGAATAGTGGAAAGATATTTTCTAATATGAGATAAATGTTTATCTCATGATTCTATCTCTGAAAGTATATTCACTTGTATTAGTCATGTATAATTATCGACCTAATACAATATTCTGAAATAAATTATTATTTATCTCGGGAAACTTATAATTTCTGATATTCTTATAATTATACATACTGGTCACTGAAAAAACAACCGAATACATAAGTATTAAAGTATGATTATGTTACTAATAACAATCGAAGGATTACATTAATACAATCGAAGATTAAAATATATTCAATTTCTAAATAAATACCTAAACATTACTTTTATGACAAAAAATGCTAGAAATAAGTTTATTATTCTTTATTTCTTCTGCATTAAGTCTTTTTTTTGATTTTTCCTTTATACTAATTTAATCTTTTGACCTCATAATTTAAAGGAAATTAGTTTTATATTTTTCTTTTAATATTTTTATTGATTGTATTTAAGCGTTTATTTCTATCTCTCTATGATATCTGTTTTTTAAAATGAGGGGGGAAAATTCCAATTATTGAAAGTTTTTTTTAATGAACAAATACCCTTTTTCTAATCATTCACTTCAAATAAATTATATTTGATTATAATAATAAACTAGATATTAAGTTTTTATGTTTTTAATGAAAATAATGGGAGTTACGCAAACATTCAAAATTTCCCATAAAGATATCAAAAAAATAAGAGATATTTTTTACTTTAAATATTTAAAATAATTTTTCCAGGCCAGTGTTATTTGAAATGATTTAAGAAATTATGGTGATATTCTTCTTATTTATATTTTTAGAAATTATAACAAAGATTTGAAAATTTTTAATTTTATTCTTTGAAAATTCATTTGAATGGAGCTATTTTTATTTTTTATTTAAAAAATTTCTTCTTTTTGATCTTTATTATTTTATTCATTCAAATTATAAGAGTTCCTTTGAATATCCGAAACAAGATTTCAATTAACATTTTCTGGAAACATTGGTAATGAAATGAATAAGTGAATTTATTTTGGATCACTTAGCAGTCCAAGTTTAGGAAGAGTTGCAGCAAAAATTAGTAGTAAGTGAATGGAAATGAACTGGAGTGATTTTTTTTTTAATTGAATTGTACAAAATATATTTGAAAGAAATGAAATTATGAAGCATTTGACAAGTAAAAAAACGGTATTTTGATGATTAACAATTATTTTAAATTCAAATTTTACTTATTGTTTACATTTCAAAAATGTTTTTTAAATTAATTGCTTACAAATTCGCAAAAAGTATGTTTTTCAGGAAGTTTAGATTTAAAGTGTAGCTGTGGGCGTATGCGTGCATGTGGTGAACAGGGGACTGAAAAAAATGTGAAACAAAGATTCGAGTTTTGCTATAAGAAAATATATTTACGACACGACTTTATTTTAATATTCAGCTTCCGATTGAAGCTTGTTACAACAACGAAATCTAGCTGTACGAGGGATACAATTTTATTTTCTTTGAGGAAATGCAAATTTAAAACTAAATAAGAGACGCCAAAATCAGAATTGGTATCACAGAAAGAGGGGAGTTACAACTAACTTTGTGAGAATAATAAATATTAAATATTTTTTTCCAGACTTACTACTTCAAATGATTTTGGATACATTTCAGGTGATACGCTACCAAATGGTTTTCACAATTTTCTGGTATACTAACATATTGTTCATATACGTTATACATTTCGTGTATGGTGAACGACTTTAGGAGCTATAACAGGAACAGCAGGCTTCAAGTTTTATTGAATGGATCACTTTCAATTTATTTTTAGTAGACAGGCGCTATAAGAAAGAGAAGAAAAAATATAAAGAAATCAACTATAAAGAATGTATGCATTTTATCCCGATATTCACTGAAAATCCTTCAACACCTGTTAATCCTAGAAAAGGAAAAAAAGGGAAATGAAAGTTAAAAAAAAAGAATCTTGTTCTTTACTTGTTTCAGCATGAATATTTGTAAAAGTTTCAAGAATCCGTAATGCATTGTTTTATATTCCATGGATAAATTCAAATGATGGCGTTTGCAATGATGTCGAGTTTCTGTGAAAATAAATAGTGATGCTAGATTCTTTTTCCTAATGGCTTTCCACTTTAAGAGAAAAAAAAAAAGAAACTAGAACTATATATTTGGTTCTCGTAACTGTCGGAAGAAAATATCACGGTAAAAAAGAGAAAAAAAATACAAGAGAAAACAATGGAACTAGGATTTTAAAAGGGTTTCGATAGAAAGCTGTTTTCGATAAAAAGCCTAATGTAATATCTTTTTCCCACATGACACCCGAAAGAAACAAAAAAGTCAATAAACACCTGAAGTTTTCCATTCGACCTTCGAAACAACTAGATTTTTTGACAAAACGATCGTGAACTTCCTTACAGGAACTATCATTTTTTTTTTTAATTTACTTACTTCAATGTTACTAAGTCATGCTGAAATTTCAAATGATCAAATTAGTATTTATATGATAAATTTTTATGTTTTAAATCATATACTTATACATGCAATAAAAAGTATTTTAAAGCGAAATATAACGATAAGTTACATATAACTTAAAAATTAAGAGAGGGAATATATGAGGAAAAATAATTTTTTTTATATCTTAAAAATAAGACAATTCAAATTAAGGCGCTCATTTTTTAAGAATTTACTGATGATTAAAGCTTAAGCTTTGCTTTAAAAATCACTTTAAATTGTTTAAAAAATAATTCCCCTTGAACTTTCCTGAAAAAATTTGCTTTAAAAATAAAATTCTTCAATGATGATCATATTTTTTTTAGAAATTAGTTAAAGAGTTCAGAGAATTGTTAAAGAATTCAGAAACGAGTATTCTCAAAATATAATGTACAGAACATAGATAATTTTAGTTATTTTGCTTTGCAACGTTTTGATATATGTACTAAATTATATAATTACTTTTATTTATGTACAAAAAGCATACAACATGACCAATTTCATTTGTCAGAAGTAATTCGGTAGCCTTTAATCCCTCTCAATATTTTAAATTCTAAATGTATCTAAAAATAAAATATATCTAAATAACTTTTATTATAGGACAATGGAAAAATATTTTGATAGAAACTGAAAAGTTTTAATAATTCTCTATTTTTAAAAAAATATAAAAATAATAAACATATATATACAATGTCTTAATATATTTTGACAAAAGAATTGTTAAGTAATGCATTTAACTTAATTAATGTTGAAATCTATGACATTTAGCATTGAGTAGGAGAAAAGTTTGCAATTTAGTTATATTAAATTCATATTAAATTATAATAAAAATAGCAATATGAATTTATAAAAACCTGTGAAGTTCTGCTGACTAAGGAGTTCTGGTTTTATATTTAAATTGTAAATTTCTAGAAAATCTGACATTGTCTTTGTATTTATTTTTAAAAAGCGAATTTTAAAAGGTTTTTAAATTGAAAATATAATTCCTATATAATCTCGCAAAACATTTAACCGTTATCAAAAAGGAACATATTTTTTATTACTATTATTATTGTTCTCTACAATATTTCATGTTGTATTTCAAATAACTCATGAAGATAATTTGCACAAAAAGAGTGAATATATCACTAAATTGCTGCTTTAACAGCTCACTTCTTATATAAAATATTTAAATAAGATAAAAGTATAACATATGCTCTAAAAGACTTTTCTTTCTTCGTCTGATAAATGGACCAGATAATCACCTGCTGGGTAGTGGAGATATTTGCATTTCAGGAAGTCTCTAATTAACCAATGATTCTCCCTATTGTAGGGGAAGTTCTTTTTGAAAGCCACATTACAATTATTTGTCCGTTTTCAATTCAAGAAACTTTCAGAAACATGTTCAAAAAATAGTAGGCTTGTCCTTTCCTTGTATCATTCTTAATATTATAATTAGAATTTTCAAGCAGTAAATTATTTTATTCACATGCAATATAACCGGCAAAAAAATTATTATAATTATTTTAATCAGCAATATTTATAGAAGGCAGTATCCACAGTACCATAACATGATACAATTTTCAAGCTATATTATGTACCATATCATAATTTAATACATGGACATTATGAATCATCTATTTATAGGCACAATAACTCTTCACACATTATTTCGTATGTATAAGTAAGTTTTTATAATCTAAAAGTCTGAAAAATTATTGAACAATGAAAGAAAATGCTCAATTCATTAAAAATATGTTTAGTATTTCTTGCTAAAATAAATATACTATAAAGGAATTTTGAATTAATTACCGAAATGAATTAGCAGGGGAAAAATAAGTCTTATATTGTTTTAATTTTAATTGAGTTCAATAATTTATGTGAATGAAAAATTTGATAAACTATGAATTGCAAAAAAATACGTTTATTGTATAATTATTTATTGGTGAAATTATAAGGGAAAAATTTAACTATTCCAGTAAAATATTTCTTTTTCATTATTTATAGGCGTTGCTTGAAACCTTTACTCTGAACATATTACAAAACACTGCTTTAATAAAATAAATACTTCTTTCGTTTTAATCAAAAATCAAATATCCCAAAACATGTTTAAATTTATGTAGCATGATCACAAATTCAAATTTCATAATCTTTAGTAAAGATATTAAAAATATGCAGACGTTATAAATTTATTTTATATGTATCGCATTCACCCATGTAATCATATACAGAAATGTTGAAACGTATATTTTGAAAGTAAGGTTGATGTTCTTATAGATATATATATAATGCTATAACTCTTTCGAAAATTTAGATAAATATTATTCTTTATAATCAAAAGAAGATGAATTGGAAAAAAAAATACTTAGTATGTATTAATGTGACCGATTTTCAACAAATTTCCAATTTTCTCAAATCGACGATGATTGATTGGTCTTCTGACATGGCACTAAAATGAACACAATGACTACTGGCGGCAGACCTCGTAAATTTAAACCTCGGTCATGTGACGAGGATGACATCTGACCTGGCACTTACATCTCCAAATTTCCACACTATACCAACGGGAGGACTTTGAGACTCGACAGATGTAACGTGCACAAGCCCCTATTATACGGCTTGTCTTTAGTGGCATCAATGATTGAACACACAATTCGACGAAAACTGCCAACCGCGAGCCCTCGACCATGACCACCAATAGAATAACGAGGTTACCAAATTAACGATGAACGGTTTTAATATAGTTTATTACTCTGAAACTTAAAAATAAATATCTGTGAAGTGATGCAATCATAATACGTTACGGAAGAGCAGATGTGTACATTAATTTTACGTAAGTTTAAAAACTCTTTTTAAGTATCCAATGTCTATATATCATTAATTACAATATTTTTTTTAAAAATAAATTAACTGCGCTTTTTGAAAGTTATGTTACTGATCCATTAGTTATTGTTTCTAATCGAATTATGATTTAAAAAATATATATATTTTTAAGGAGTGTCAGGAGCCTTACAACTTTCATAAAATCGATTTTTTTGAAAATAATTTCTTATACAATTTGGATTATTCTGAATAATTTGACATAGTCTTTTGATATTCCTATTAGTTGCAAAGTTATACCCATTCAAATGAAAGTCACTTTTTCGAAAAAAAATCCTAGTGTGGGTGTAATCTTAAAATATGGCGACTGACATATTCACTTTAGTTCTTGTTTTTCTTTCACGCACTTCAGTTTAATTTCAAGATTTTTCGCTATCAATTTGTCTCAGAGTTTTTAATAAATAGATTTTCTATAGATTAGGAACTAGACAGCTAAATTTTCCCATTTCTCTCAATCTTCATGGTTTGCTTACGTTTGGTTTGGTTTTATTAATGTCATACTAGAAGCAACACAAGGGCTATTGGCGACGGACCTCGTATTTTTGAACCTCGGTCAGGTGACGAGGACGACACCTTAGCTGGCACTCCCCTCTCCTAACTTCCCCGCCATGCCAACAGGAGGACTTTGGGCCCCTACAGATTTAATGTGCATCAGCTTCAGTTACACGGAGGGTTTTAGTGACATCAACGCCCGAGTCCTAGACTCAACGAAAACCGCCAGCCGCGAGTCCGATGTCTTAACCATTAGGTAATCGTGGCCACACGGTTAGCTTACAAGTGTGCGAGAAGTTTTGAGTAGAATTTTATATAATCATTTACAGCTATTTGAACCTATTTTCTTTTAAGTTTAAAATTAATTACTATGGGTAATAAGAGAAAAAGGAAAAGAAACTTTTGTGGGAACAGTTTTTCAAAAAGAAAATATTGATGGGTGTAAGTTTTTGAACCAGTTGAAACAAAAGTCAGCGCTTCATCTAAAAAAACTATAATTTTTTTTGTTGCTTATGAAAATGCAGAAGTAGAAACATGTAAAAACTTTATTGCATTTCTCATGATTGATGTATCAGTATTTTTAAAGTTTTATGAAGACACATCCATGTACAAGAATTGCCATTCTCCATTAATTCTGACTGAAAAATCGAAAACTGGACTATATTCATTATTTCAAGTTCAGTGTTCTGGATACTATTATTCGTCTAACTTTCGAAGTTGTCTCCTGATTGGTGAAAAAAAGAATGTGCCAGAAAATAACAGAAGATTTGTTTCAACTATGCGGATCATATGGGAAGGTTTGTCTGCTCTTCAAACTTTTTGTTCTCTAATGAGTTTAACTTCCCCCGTAACAGAAAAGACATTCGATCACATACACACTAAAATTTTGAGTTCTACGAAAGACTTGGCTCTTTCTTACATGAAGAACGCAGTTTTTGAAGAAAAATCTTTGACCAAAAATTCAAATGAATTCACAGTTAGCGGTAAGAGTACTTGGAAGACGAGGGGGCATTTGTCGTTGATTGGCGTATGCACTCTTGTTAGTGCGAAGTTTGGTAAGGCTGTTGATGACATTGAGGTGATATCGTCATTTTACAAAGGACGTGTTTTATAAGGATTGAAATTTGGATCCACCTACATACAGTTGTTATCTAAGCATAAACATATTTGTAAAAAAAATGTTACTCTGGTTCTGCAGGTAAAATGGAAGTAGATGTATGAAATGTATTTTTCTCAGATCCCAACTGAAGCAGAATGCTAAATATTTGCGGTATATAGGTGATGGAGACAGTAAAACGTTTCTTGCGCTGTCAAATGAACACCCATATGAGAAAGATGTGTAGTTAGAAAAAAAAATCGAGTGTATTGGCCATGTGCAAAAAAGAATGGGCAGCAGGCTACAAAAACTGAAAACATCACATGGAAACCAAACATTCTGATGGAAAAAATATTGGTGGAAAAGGAAGACTCACTGGTACTTTAATAACTAAGCTGAATACTTACTATGGTAAAGCCATTCGTGGGAATAGTACTGAAGTGAGAACTTGAGGACAGCTATTTGATCCATCTGGGCACATTCAGGCAGCACTGATAAGGAACCCATGCATTGGTTTTGTCCGAAAGGTTCGAATTTTTGGTGTCGTTACAATAATGCAGTTTGTTATAATATGATTCATGAATATAAGCAGAAGAATCCAATTCCCAAATCTGTAATGGAGGTCATCAAGCCTGTTTTAAGGATCTTTCTCATCCTTCACATCTGAAAAAGTGTTTAGGTTGGAAAACACAAAACCCTAATGAGTCAGTCACCTCATTAATTTGGAAACTTTGCCGAAAGGTTGTAGGATGTGGCCACAAAGTAGCAGAAATTGTTGCCTATTTAGGTACCTGTGTTTACAATGATGGACTAAGTTGCTTTGTATCGGTAGCAAAAAAATTACATTTGCTCATTTATAAGAAAATGAAAATGCATTTCCAAAACTTGGATAAACACTGAATCAGGAAAGCTGAAAAACGTGTAAGTGAGTAAACATTTGTAGCCCATAAAATGAATTAAACCAAGTTTATACTACACACACACACACACACACACACACACATATATATATATATATATATATAGATATGTGTGTGTGTGTGTGAATAATGTGTATTTGTAAAATATTGACTTAATTATTATATGAGGCTTTTTAGGTTGGCTATTGTAATGGGTATAAAGTTATTCAAATTTTTAACTTTAAAGTCCTTTTCCTCAAAATATGCTTGTTTCAACTTTAACGTAAGACGTAAATACTAATTTACGTAAATACTAATTTCATGTAAATACTAATTATTAGAAAAGGATGAAAACTTGTAGATATCTTCTAATTACTATTGTACTGTATTGAAGACTTTTAATAAATAGGACTTGTTTTCAGGACATCACATTTATTTGCGCACATCTTTTCAAGCATAAATTCAACACACAATTTTACACAACCACCACTTTTCAACGTTCGACTATATGTCTTGGAACCAAACTCAATACTAAATTTCATATCCGTTGCCAGTAAATTATCTAAAATCAAAACTATGATCTGGTGTTGCCAAAAAAAATATCTTAATAAAGAATATTGAAAAAGGTATTACCTTAAGTTTAAATCGTCTGCTTTCAAAAGTAGAATAGGTAATGTATTAAATAAAGCATCACATTAGATTAAATCGTCTGCCTTTAAAAGTCGAACAGATAAAATCTTAAAAAAGTATCACAATCGTTTGTTTTCAAAAATTGAATATGTCACACTATGCTCTAGAACAGGGGTCTCCAAACTTTCCAGCCTTAGGGCCATATTGATTACTCCAGTAAATTCCAAGGGCCAAAACCATATTATCATTCATTGTTGACGGTGGTAAAAAGTTGAATCAGTCCACTAGTGGTGTAAAATATGATTACTTTTTTGCCAGATGCCTCTAGCGACGGGAACGCTTTAATTTTATGCCTCTAGCGACGGGGACGATACTCATTTAATTTCTGCCAGATGCCTCTAGCGACGGGGAAGCTGATGTATTTTCCGTATCGTATGGGTATCCGTTATAATGGGGTACCCGCATCGTATCGCCATAGTAATCATTTATTACAAAAGTAATGAAATACACAAGTAATCATTGATTACTTTTTTCTTCAGTAATCGTTACTTCGGTTCCTAACGAGTAACGAGTACTCAAGTAACGAATGAGTATTTTTTTTACATGAAAAAAAAAGTCCGAAAAAGTACGCCACGTTTAAAAAAGGCTGCAAATCGGACTAAAGTCCGCAAAATGGCAACACTGCATATTATTAATTTTCCTGTCATTATCTGTTATTTCTAGATTAGTCGTAGAGTACGAGCGAGCCATGAGGAGTAACGTGACAGGACATCTAGTGGACACAAGCGGAAATAGGTAGTACCTTCTATCGCTAACAGATGGCGCTAATAGCACTTACAGAATAATCTCGTTGGTTCGAGAAAGTTCTGGTGTCTTCCACTCACTTCTAGATGGCAGTAAGTGGAATATATAAGAAGGCTAGTGGCGCAACCACAAGTCAGTTCCTATGACACTGCTGTGAAATAAAATAGTGCGTACCTCCTTAAAACGTGTTTGTGCGTGTTTAAGTTTAAGACATCTTTGTAACAATATTTTGATTTGAATTGTTGCTTTTGTGTGTGATTTAGTAGAATGGAAAAGAAGCGAAAAATTGATAGTGAATGCAGAAAATTCAAAGATCAGTGGAACATTCAGTATTTCGTAATTGAGTCCAGTAACAAGGCGCTATGTTTGATTTGCAATGAAAGCATAGCCGTTCTCAAAGAATATAACATTAAACGTCATTATGAAGCAAAACATTTTCAAAATTACTCAAAATATACAGGAAGTTTGCGGACAGAAAAATTCGAAGCTATGAAGCTCGGATTGAAATCGCAGCAATCTTTATTTACAAAACTCAAAACTGAACAAGAGGCTGCAACTCATGCCAGCTTTCGTGTGGCTCTTGAAATTGCAAAACGTGGAAAACCATTCACCGATGGAGAAATGGTCAAAGAATGCATAATCGCAGTAGCCGAAGAAATGTGCCCTGAAAAGGTAAATTTATTAAAAACTGTCAGTATGTCAGCAAACACTGTGGCTCGAAGGGTAGAAGACATCGCTGAAAATATATCCTCTCAACTGTTCAACAAAAATGGACATGTTGAGTGGTTTTCTTTGGCCTTGGATGAGTCAACGGATGTGTCAGATACTGCTCAGATGTTGATTTATATTCGAGGAGTAGATAAAAGCTATGAAGTGCATGAAGAACTTCTTGATATGTATAGTATTCATGGCACAACTACTGGTTCAGATATTTTTAAAGGAGTTGAAATGGCCGTTAACCAAAAGAACCTTCGATGGAAAAACTTGAAATGTATTACAACTGATGGAGGCAAAAACATGAGTGGTTAAGATAAAGGAGTGGTCGCTCTTGTGTCAAAGGCTGTAGAAAATGACGGTGGTTCAAAACCAATAGTCTTACATTGTATAATTCATCAACAGTCTTTGTGCGGAAAATGTTTGGATATGTCTGAAGTTCTGAAACCAGTCATATCAACTGTTAATTTTATCAGATCTTTTGGGCTGAATCACCGACAATTCGTGCAATTTATTGAAGAGATTGGAGAAAATGACTTACCTTACCATACTGCCGTAAGTTGGCTTAGTTGTGGGAAAGTCCTTCAGCGCTTTTTTGAACTTCGAGCAGTGATCGAAATTTTTTTGAATGAAAAGCATCGCCCTCTTACTGAATTGCAAAACAACGCATGGCTGTGGAAGTTAGCATTCTATGTTGATTTGACAAAACATGTGAACGAACTGAATTTGAGATTGCAAGGAGAAAACCAGCATCTTCCTGATTTATACACTAATATCAAATCATTCCGGAAGAAATTGATACTGTTTCAATCACAACTACGAAGTAAATGTTTTTCACATTTTAAAACATGTGAAATATTCAGCCACACCACTGAGACCGAGTTTCCTATCGATTTTGCAATCGAAACTTTGAGTGCTTTGAAAATAAATTTTGATACTCGTTTCTCGGACTTTGATGCCATTGCGAATCAAATTAAGATTTTTCAGAATCCTTTTGATACTGACATTGAAACCCTAGCCCCGGAACTTCAAATAGAAATGATTGATCTACAGTGCAGTGATATAATTAAGAACAAATATCAAAACTTATCTTTGTTGGAATTTTATAAGTGTCTTCCACTGACACAATTTGATAATTTGCATAAATTTGCTCGTGGGCTGTTTTCTGTTTTTGGTACTACTTATTTGTGTGAGAAGACCTTTTCCAAAATGAAGTACACAAAAAATGTTTACAGATCTAAATTAACTGATGAGCATCTTAAATCTCTTTTAATAATTGGTACAAGTAAAATTAGTCCACAACTACAAACTATTGTCAGTGGAAAATCTCAATTACATAAATCTCATTAGTATTTCATATGTCATTATGCTTGTTATAAGTTATTTTTTCATTTAAAATGTATAAAATGTTAGTTGGATTCATTTCAATAATTTGTTAGTTAGTATATAGTAACCTACAACAATGTTATGAGTAGTTAGCCCATGACCATATCAATGTAGATGTCATATTAATAATTATTCAACATAAAAATAGATTACTTCAGTAAACTAAATTTAATTTGCTATAAAAAATAAATATGTTCTCTAGAAGGAGTTTTCTTTCAAGTATGCTAGCTCTCCGCGGGCCGGACAAAATCTGTCCGCGGGCCGGATGTGGCCCTCGGGCCGTAGTTTGGAGACCCCTGCTCTAGAACCTAAAGCTAAATTTATAGTAATTGGACAGAAAATATTTTTTTAAAAATATTTTTAGTTTTCAAAAACTTCAAAAATTTACAATTTTTAGTTTTAAATCTTTTTTTTTCAAAACAATTGATAAAGTATTTTGGAAAAACAATAGGTTCAGCACCTGAAATGTTAAGTTCAATTTGAGACTATTTCGGTGGTATTCGTATAATATTTGAGCGTTACGCTTAACTTGAAGTGAAACTCTCATTTCTAGAAGAAGAAAAAAATAAATCTTTAAATTATAGCAAATAACCTTTTCTTAAAAAAATTAATTTTTATTTTTAACTATTAAATTAGACGTATGAAATCATTTCAAACTTAAAAAATAAATTCATTTTAAGTTGATTTTTATGCATACTATACAAAAAAATTTTAAAAAAGGTATTAAGACACATTTTTTGAAAGTTAAAGGGTCCTGACACCCTTTAAGAAAATTCTTGCATTTTCTTCCTGTGAAAATGAATAAAATAATTGATAAACATACATTTTCTAAATAAAAAGGTTATTCGTGATGAACTTGATTGTTTGTTTTTCATGCGTAATATCAACAAAATTTGCATGCTTTTATACGTTAGATAGAACACACTGCTTAATTTCTAAGAATAATACTCAGAATTTTGAATAATTAAAAAAAAAATTTAGAAATAATAAAAAATGGAGAAAATTTGATTATCAACTCAATTATTTGATTAACATTTCTCTTATCTCGAAGGGTAATAATGTTAGAAGAAAAGTTGTCAAGGATCGAGCGGAAACTTCTCTGAGGTCCTCTAGTTTGAATCATCTCCTAAAACATGCCATCGCAAATATATAATAAACAAACATTTAATAAAATTAAATAATTTAGTTGATTTGGAAAACAAACTACATTTAAAACTAAAGAGGAAAAAACCCAGCTTAAATCCAGCAGATAAACATATACTTAAAGAAACACATTAAGCTGCCCTTTTTTGAGTTTTAAAAAATGGTTTTAACTTTTCAGTCACTAAATAAAACTAAGACTTTAACTTCAGCAATTTTTTACATCTTCTTAAAAATTAATTATTTTAACTGCTACATTTTCAAAGAAAAGAATTGCCAATCCATTTTACTTGTTTCATAGTCGATCAAAGATAGCTTTCAATCAACTTTGAAAAATTTCTTTCACAAGAAGCGAAAGAAACACATACTGTCAAAAAGATCTTTATAGTCCAAAAACATATATTTAAAAACTTAATCCTTCTTGGAGTATAACGTGGACACTCACTATGAATTAGCAAGAAAGGAATTGCAGACACGTCTAACATATATAACCATACGGAAATCGGGAATGAATGCGACATTTGTGAAATAATAGTGGCCCTGAAGGTAATTATCTCGTTTCCCTTTGATCCTTTTATAAGATTTTTGTTAGTAGATTGTAACTGGCAGATGCGGAATACTGGTTGTTGGGGTGCATAAATCTATCGGGCTTTAATACCCAGTATTTATTTTTGATTTCGTAGAGACAGAACATTGGTTATCACGCTTGCCCAGGAATTAAAAAAAATATATATTGGTAAACTGAGAAATTTACATGTAGTTAATAGCACTAGTCAAAAGTTACTCTTTGCGCTTTTCATTTCGTATTCAAAGACTTAAAGATCCAGGTAGAAAAGCTTAGAATAGTTGAACGCGAAAGATTTATTGACGGTTTTTTTCACTTGATGTATGAGTTTTAATTCTAATGTTTACAACGAAAAAAAGGAAACAAAATTTGAGTTTTTGCACAGCAGTATTCTAACAACCAAATATGATAGTATATCATATTTAGTTTTCAACATTTTTCTTTAAAAAAAATTAACATGCTTTATATGCAAGCAACTTCTCTAACTATGATACAGAGAAGAAAGGCAACACACTCAGCAGAATTTTAGAATTAAAATGAATAACAAAAGTGCAAACAGAAATTTTCCTCTTATTACGAATTATATATTCAATATTAAATTTTTCTTGTGCTTAAGAATTTAACTAAACTTTTACAAACACTTGCTTTTTAAACATTTTAGAAGAGAAAAACGAGAACAAAATATAGGTATTTTTAGTTTCTGTTTTTTTTTTTTTTTTTTTCAACTTATCTTGAAGTTTTAACATATGAGTATCAATGAGTTGAATGTAAATAAAAAAGGCATATAATAATTACAAACATTTCATAAAAGAATATAAAAGAGGAAAATATGTGGTTTGGAAAATTAACTACACCTGTAATATTCGTTCTTTTATTTTTAGAATTATTAGTACAAATAAACATTGTATAACTGCTCATGTTTTCTGAAGATTTTAAATTTTGAACAGTTCGAATAAATTTTTTCAGCAATCATTGAACTGTGCATGGTATATTATCACACTCACTTCATTCAATTATAGCTTTTAATTTTGTTTCAGACAATTTTGATTTCTTTTTTCAATTACTGTAATTGTAGTATAATAAAAAACATTTTTTTCGCGTAGTTATTAAAACTTTTGATAAAGATTTAATTTTTCACCTCTATTATGAAAATAAATTACAAAATAAGGATGAGTTGAATGCTGTTTGTATCAAAATATATTTTTACAATTCTTGAATTATTTATTCATGTAAATTTATGGAAAAATAGTAGCTTACAAATGAAAAAATATATTACAGGTTTAGAACTTTAATAAATATATATGCAAACGTTCATACTTTGAGCTGTATTAATTAGCGGGTCATTTTAATTTTGTGTGCCATGTTATTTCATTGACCTTCATTATTTTTAATTCTTTTTTTCTTATATTTTTAATTTTCCAAGTTCTTGTAATCAGTGTAAGATATAGAAAATACTTTTGATTCTTTTGCAGGATTTGTTCCATAGTTTTATACGTGAAATACGGATTTTGATAAATAGTTATTTTTTTAAAAATCTACAAATTTAGATGTACTTGTTTTTTTAGTGTTTTTTGTTGCGTTTGATAAAACAAATTGCAAACCTGTAAATAACACTATTATAGCCAAACCTATGCATAGACTTGTGAAAAACAATAATGAGATTTTGAGAAAATGATCACTTAAAAATACTAAAATCTGAAACTTTAAAATATTTTGAAAAAAATTAAAATTTTAATTATTTATCTGAAGATGAATTTTTTTTTCTTTCTGGAATGCATACTTTATGTGTGTCCATGTATGGTAAATATAATTATTTTTCTATAATTTTACAAAATTGCGCAGCTCAATTTCATGAAATGAGACTATTTCTCATTGTAATAATTAATGCACACATTCTTTCTAAAGTTACATGTAAGGAATGAATTTCGCTAATACAGAACTGGGACAAAAAGGTTAAAGAAAGGGATTTTCGATAATCTTATACATAGGGGATCTGTCTCATTATCCTCTGAATACAATAAAGGTGAAGAAGTGATTTGATTGACATTTACAACCAACAAGGCATTCCGAAAGCAGTTAAGAAGGAATGAATCTCCGCGTTCGATTTCCCGATCATCCTCGTAAGACACTATTCCTTTTGATCGCAAAAGCGACAACCCGTCCTCAAAAGGTTAATGAAACGTTACTTCAGTATGGCTGATCTGTGTATCAAGAATTGTCATTGCCAAAAGCTATTATGTATAAACTCACTTTTTTTTCGTTTCTCATCGAGGGTCAGCAACAACTGAATTAAAGTACAGGAGTTGAGGCAACGAAATTTGCATTAGAGTGGGTGCCTTCTTTTCAGCAGAATGTGTGTGAGAAAAGACAGCAGAAAGGAGATGGGACCAGAGGAATCAAAAAAGAAGATGGACCTAATTCGCAGAGTAGACATATTTCAATTACAATTTTTGCAGGAATTTTAACCTTAGGGTAAATATCCCCCATTCTTTTTAATAGTTGTGCAGATTTTTAATATTAATCTACATTAAACAAATGTCTAAAGTACGTGTATTTACTCGTAATAACACACAAACTTTGTATAGTTATCACATTTATTTTCCATATTTATTATAAATATTTAAATTGTATTTAAGTTAATCAATATTTTGTGAAATTCCAAATTTATTTTGTAAAAGGTATTAAAAAATGGTAAAAAATTCCCATTCTACATTGATGCAGTCCATTTATTAGGTTTTCGTCTGGCGGTTTTGTGAAATTTGAGCATAACCTTTTGAAATATTTCGCATTGAGTCTATATAAATTTCAGATTCAAATATATTTTTAAAAGGACATATTTATTCAAACTATTGTAATTTTCAGAAATTCATGACATAACAGGTTCTTTTATTGGAAATTCATATCTTTTGTATGTTGTAAACCAACATAGACAGTCATAGTATGTTAAGAAATAATGGTCAAAAATAAAATTCCATGTGTCCTTTTAAATGAGATAATCTACATTCATCACGTCTTCATATTGATGCATTTTATTGTGTTTTTTCATAGTGAGCAGACGATAACACAGAGTTTTTATGGCGTTCTTCATCCATTAATAACATTATTTTTCCACAAAACACGCTAAAAAGAATGAGCATATAGAAAACTAGAATAACAATAACAGCGTTCAGATTTTAATATTATAATAAATGTATGAAGTCACGTAATATATAAAATATAGCTTTTAAATAAGAGACATGTAAAACTAAGTTTCAACATTAAAAATTATGCATCTGATCCTACAATATTCAACATGTACATGTTTAGAAGTAAGTATTTAATCTTAACAGATTCTATTCTAGCTCGTTTTTTTGTTTTCTTTTTTTTTTCATAGTTGAAGTTGAATTTAATTCAATCAATATTATTAATATTAACTCTTTAAATATGAATATGAATTACACTATTATTTATTTATTTTAAAAGTCAATATGGAGTACAGAAGAACTTTTCTTCTGAATTTAAATATTGCGGAAAAATTAATTCAAAGACATAGAATATCAAAGATTGTCTGAGTTATAATGCATAATTCCTGATACTCTGCATTTTCATTATCTATACATATGTTTTTATAACTAGATATGTTAAGAATTTTCCTTCATTAATTTTACTATTAACATTCAATAAATTATGAAACGAAGAATTTTGAAATATTTTCATTTTGTAATAAAACGAAATTTGTAATTTTCAATTTGAATTTACTTGAATTCCATCACATCTGAAATATCGTGATGATATTGGAAAAAAGCTTGTTTTATTGTTAAAACATTTTTACTGAAGATTTCCTGAATTTTTAATTAAAAAACATGTTTGTTATGATATGTAACGCTCGTACTATGCGTTTAAACAATTAAGCGCCAAACTAATTAATAAAATTATTGGACAGCTTCATATCTTAGTGACTAATGAGGAATTTTTTTAAAAATAATTACTTGAAACCAACAATAAGCTGAAAAGCTATGGTGAGTTTTCCAATAGAAACTGTTAGATAGTAAGGTAATATACAGAAATACCTAAATATTTTAGTCCCATATATAAGCACTATAAAAACAGGGTGTAATCAGTTTAGTTATAAACCTTTATAACTTTCAGGGATTTGAGTAACTCAGAAACGAGTAAAATATTGATATTTTAGAGCTTGAAAGAGCTTATACATTTTTCGCCAAAGGCAGAAATAGGAATAAAAGACACTGAACTGAAAAGTATGTTGTAAAAATTATTTCAGAGGTATTAATTAAGAATAAGCACATAATCTCACAATTATATTAAAATACATGTATTTTCTTCTTTAGCAAATGTCTTATGGGAAGTAAAATAAGCAAATAATGATATCTATTCATATAAAAGTAGAGAGTTTAATACAATATCAGATAGCCGCAACGAGTTAAAAATATTCAACATCAAACATTATTCTACTCATGTAATCCTTTTCTCAGTAAATATTTTAATTCAAATTATTGGATGAAAGAAAGTACAATTTAATTCAGTAAAGGCTTGGTGATGTAATACTTTAATGATCTTAATACTTTTAAGCATGATTAATGAGAAATAAAATTTTTCTTACACATTAAAGGCATTTGAAGAGACTATTTTTCTTGCATATATTTTATTTTAATTTATACAGACCATTTTCAGAGTGAATTGTCTAGCATTATTTTTTATTTAATCCATCTTTAGTAAAGAAAATTAATCTCTTCTCAGATAAGAACATCGAACAAAAAATATTTTTTCTTTTTCAAATAGTTAACTTAGGTGACAAATCTTTAATTTAGTTTCACCAAAATATCCGCTTTTCTCCTGAGACCGCAACAAAAATTTTCATCGAAGAAACTCAATGGTGCAATTACGACTTCATTCTAACCAGATTTTTTTAAAAAAAAGTTATAAAATTAAGAATATAAGAAAATGAAGAAAAATAAAAAAAAAAGGCGTAACTGAAAGTTATAGAATTCGACATTTTCAGCAAAATTCTTACTATTTCGGAGATATTGAGTTTAATTAGGTTTCGTAAACTTTTTACTTTTTCTTTTAATATAACAAAAGCACTAGGAAGTGAAGTTTTATTTTTTTTTGCAGTAGATTTTCTAACACTTCTTCCAGTTATTTAATAAAAAAAATGCTGTAAAAACAGTATTCAATTACAATTAAAAACCACATTTATAGAGTGAATAAAAATAAAATCTCAAGGATATTTTAATGTGTCATGCTTTGCACTGAGTAACTCTGAAACAAAGTAGCCCTTTGTATTTTGAAGCTTCCGTCACAAATATAGAGTGGAAACTGAAATAATCAAAACGGTTTTTAAATAAGCAAATTCTTTGAGTTTTTTTTTCAAAAAAGGAAACAAATAAATATATTCTTACCTAAGTAGTAATATTTAGTTTATAATACATTCATATAATAAAGATAACACAAACTTTGAATGAAATTTTATTTTCTTTCCTTTAATTTCAGAAATTTTCAATTTAATTCTATGTATAACATTTTAAGTGGGAAGCAACATTGGGATTGTAAGATTGGGCTGTATCGTGATTTTCTCTTCACTAATTTTGAAAACTTTTCTTTTAGATATGCTTAAAGTGAAATTCCTTTTAATAAAATGAAGCAGGATTCGTGCTGATTAGACTGAAATTATGAATTGTAATGAATAGATTTGATAAGATACATACAAAAATTATGAAAAATTTACTATTAAGATTAGGAGTCTGATAATTAAGAAGTTGGAAATTAGGTTATTGTTGACTGAAATAGTAAAAAGAAGAGGTCATGAACAAGTCGTTCGTTATCTAAGAAGAAGTCATAGAGATCTTAGAGGAAGTAGGAAAATGATTAAAGTATCAAACATTCGATTCCAGTGTTTTTGTTACCTCGAGTCCGAACGAGTTAAAAAAAAAATGAATTAAATCTCATTCCAGACGATAATTCAGTTGTGTTAAGCCAAGGCAGCTTTAGAAAGAATCAGTTACTCAAATTTGAAGCATTCATAACTTCAATAAAAATTAATTAATTTGATTCATCTGTATTCCTCTTCATTTGGCTGTGAGATTTAGAAACAGTATTATTAGACTTATAATATAAACAAGGCCTCATAATACTCAACGAGTGTTACGAGTTGGATACATTGATCAAAATTTAAATCTTAAAAAGTTTTTTTTTTGTATAAAAATATTTCATTAATAAAAAAAACAATTATGAAAGGCAATGGTGGTTATTAAAATCGTTAGATTATGAACACATTTGAAAATGGATTTCCTCTTATATAATTTTTAAGGCATTATTATGAAAATCAATTCATGTTTTTAGAGAAAATAATACAAAATATCTTAATTCTTCTATGTAAGGATAATTTGCATTAATGTCTTCATATTTTAGAGCAAAATTCAATTACATATATTTTTTTCTTTATTTTTAAAATTTGGTACATCACATAGAGAGCAAAATAATTTAAGATTTTCAAGTTGTTAAAATATTTTCTGAATTGAAATTATACTTCAGTCTACCATCGTCAAATAGTATTTTTAATAAAAGTAAATTCAAAATTCTTAACACAAAATATCTTCTCTTTCGCCATAAAATTGATACTTTTTCTTCCAACTAAATACTTTTTAAATAGAAGAATACTAAAATTAGAAGAATTAGAATATTATTAACAAAATTAGAATAGTATTACTATAAAAATATTTTTAAATTTTCCCTTCAATTTCTAGCTTCGATTTTTGATTACACAAAATTAAAACTTCTAAAATATTTCAAAAAGTATTTAAGGTCTTTAAAAAGATATAATGCGGTATAAATACTAATTTATGTAATCTTTTCATAATGATATTTATTAATGATAGGTTTGAAATCAGATATAGTAACTTCCAACAAGGTAATAACTCTTCTCATATTGAAAGCTTGGAAAGTTTCTCAAAATTTCAAAATTATCGAGCGGCCTGCACAATTTCATAATTCGTCTCTAATAGAGATTGTCTGAGATACCAGGATGGAATTAAATTAGTAAGACTGCTTAGCCTATGCAGTAGATGAATTGACAGCACAAGTTTTCCAGGTATAGAGAGACATGCCCTACAAGACAGACAAACATTTATTGATTCAATGCTTGTAAGTATTATTGAATGTATTTATGTTCGGAGAGGGCATACATTATATATATATATATATATATATATATATATATATATATATATATATATGTGTGTGTGTGTGTAATGATCCTACGTAAAACTAATTTAATTTTCCTATGTTTTCCCAAGGAGATCGTTCCGATTTCCTTAACCAATTCCAAATTAATCTTCTATTTATTAAATCACGTGTTCATAAAATCCGTTGAAGCAATGTTATCATTGTAATAAAACAGTCAGAAATAGTCTCGACTAAACTGATAGACGTCAGGGATATCTCTCATTATCCATTCATCTTTTACCAAGTTACCTTAGTGATTGGTAAAAATCCCTACAATAAAATTAATTGCAAGGTAAAATGATCTTTCTTCTGCTCTTTTCTGTTATAATCGAGAAGGCAGATCTGCGTTTCTTGCATCCTTCAAAATATGTGTTTATTTTTTGTCTCTCTCTTACATCTGAATAGTAGTCTTAATTGAAAAAGAGACTTCATTTCGACCATGTATTCGGAATGTTTATTATTGTTAGAACAAATATTTCAATTCCTTTTATATTTATATATATCGTATATATATAATGAGAACAGTGGATAAATAAAAATATAGCAGACTGAAAATGAACAAATTAAAATTAGTAAAGAAGTAAATATTAAAACAAAACTATAAATATAATTAATTGCAAAAAGAAACAATATTTAAAAAGTTTTTAAGGAATTAAAAATAATTAAAACTAATGATGAAACATTGTTATTTGTTTTTGAATGCCTAATTTCAATTACACAAATATAAAAAAAAAGTAATACGTTACGAATGTCATAAACATTAAGCAAAATACGAAGTTATGAATCAAATGCTATACTTATAATTGATGGAAGAAAAGTAATTTTAAAAAAAAAAGAGATATAGAAACCAGAGGCTGAAAAACGGCAAAGTTAAATACTAAGACAAAACCAAAAATACATATTTTATAATGCTTTTAGTTCTACTACTAGGCTTAAAACTGGCTCAAAACTGAGTTAAATAAGTTTTACAAACCTCATTTTCAGCAAACTGAAAAAAAAAAAAAAAAAAAAAAAAAAAAAAACACGTTTTTATAGAACTAAGAAATTCAAAATATGTAAGATACAAAACTGAAAAAAAAACTATTTAAAATACCCATGAAAACACAGTGATAAATAGAAGATATTTACCTCATAATCGAAGAATGAAACAATTATAAATTATTATTAACAAGATAAGAATGATTAAAAATAAAAGCTTACTCGACATGAAAACCCTAAACAAATTATGCAAGCAAAATGTGTAGAAACCATCTAATCAGGCTCAGATATAAACTGAAAAAAAGAAAGAGGATAGTAATGTCATCTATCAGTGAAAATAAGTACTATATGGAAGATGAAAAGTCTAGTTACAATTAAAACGAAATGCTTAAGAATAAAAATAAAACGGTATTAAAAATTTATTCTACCATGTGAAAATTTAAAAAAAAAATACTTTGTTTATAAGTATTACATTTTAAATTACTCTTAATAAATTTCTAAGAAATCAATCATAATTCCTTCTACAACATTTGTGAAAATTTCTGAATATTTGTTAATATCATTTATATTATTCATGAGTAAAATACAACATAAATTGTACTTATTTTTTTCTGAAAACACTAACACTTTCGGAACTAGTGCAAAATGGTACTATACAAATTTATCACTATAGCCGTTAATAGCAATAAATATTATAGTAATTTATAATAATTTTAAATAATCTTCATAAAAAAGAGAAAAGTGTATAACACCTTTATTATTATTATGAAAGGTTATATTATCATTAATATATTTAAACGTATTAAAACTATTACATTCAACATAATTATATTTATATAAATGTAAAAAATATATTAGCAAATAATTAATTGCATGGTCTCCTCAGTTTTAAATATCTTAATACATTTTATTATTAAAAATTTTAAAAATATTCTTTTAAAATTAATTTAAGAATTTGATTAAATACTTTTCTTTCTCTATAACCTTATTAATAATAAAAAAAAGTATCATAAATCTATTTTAAAACATTAATAAGATCATCTGCTTATATTGAATTTTAAAAAAATCTTCAAAACTATATAACTGCATGTATCATAAATCTATTTTACTGTATCAGCACTATTTTTGAAAATAGCAATTCTATTCAAATGCTATAAATCTATTAGAATTTTTTTTTCTGACTATTGTTCACAATTGTAAAGAAGTAATTATTCTCAAGATGCTTATTAATTAAATTAAAGTAGAATATTTTGCATATAATGGAATACTAATTAGATACTTTACCTGCGTAACTAGTAATCTGTTATAGAGATCAACAATGGCTTTTTAAAAATATTTTCAGTAAACATTCTCACTATAATTAATTAATATCTATTTTTCTAAAGACCAGTTTTTTAAAATAATAGTTAATAAAGTCTTAAATTCTTTCAACGCTTTTATTGGAAAAATATATAATTAATCGCTAATTCTTCAATAAAATTATATATATACACACACACACACACACACACACACACACATATATATATATATATATATATATATAAATATATATACTTAAGATTATTTGGAGTTAAAAGTTTTATAACTCATTTTAAGTTAAAATAATTTAAAAATGTGTGTGGATATGAATAGATATTTTAATACATTACTTTAATTTTTACATTGGTATAAATGAATTTCTTTCCTTTCTTTATACATTCTTTTTTGGTTGAATAACTGTTTTAAGTATAGATTCCTAATTATTTTTGGTTTAATACTATTCAGTTACAATGTAATTCACTGAAGAGCGATGTTTAGATTTGTAATACTAGAATAAACACGCTTTTCTCCTTACGAATCCTGAGCCAATACCACAATTACTTACTTAATAAGGGAAAGGGAAATATAGAAAGTAATGATAAGAAAATAGTAGTAATAAAGTAATAATATGAATATAAGAGTAATAAAGTAGTAAAGTAGCAATACGAAAATAGTAGTAATAAAGTAATAATATGAAAATAAGAGTAATAAAGTAACAATAATAAAATAAAAGTGATAAAGTAATAATAAGAAAATAAAAGTAATGAAGTAAAAGAATAAAAAAATTAAAGTAATAAAATTTAAAAAGTTCTATGCAAATTTTTGCAAAGAGCAGATTTATCCACCCAAGGTGCACGTTTTTTATATAGTTACTACTAAATTACTCAATTAAATATAAGAATTGAAGTAAATAATGAAATATCGAGAAATGGACAATAGCAAACCTTTCCGATTTTAAAATTAGAGCAAACGATAAAATATTAAATGGAATACATTTAAGCCAAATGTAAGTAAAATTGCAGCAAAAGATAGAAAAAGGAAATGTGATCAGGAATGCTCAAATGATTTAACTAAAACTATAGCCCCTTAGATGGATAATAAAGTAATAATAAGAAAATCGATATTGAACGCTATAAAATTCAGACTCTTTGAACTAAATTCTTACAATATCGGAGACAATATCTTAAAAAAAATCCACACATCTTAGAATCTCCACATCAGGATATGCTCACCAAGTTGTTGCACACTGAACCGGAACTTAAATTGAATGACGACTCCTGTGTCCATTATCGTAGTTCAAGGTACCACTGTATACAATTCTATTTCTAATGCAGTATCTCTCTTTCTCTCTCTCTCTCTGAAGGGGAACCACAACAATTCTCACCATGCTGACAATATGTGACAACGTAGTCGTCACTGTATTAGCACGTTGTCGTTGTTTTGCAAATTAGATAAACTATTGATTTAAAACACGTAACGAAGGTGTTTTATTTCGCAAGGTGCAGAGACAACGTATCTGCCTTCCAGGGAGTGTTAGAGATTCGTTGAAATCCTTCATGATGTTCTGTATTACCCTTCTATATCCATAGATTCCCTATTCACAAGGCAGTCATGGGATCTCCAATAATTCAAGCAGCAATATCGTGGAACGATGAATTGTAGTACAGGTTAGTAAGCATGGATCCTACCATGATGAAATATTGACCTAATTTCAGGAATTCGTATGGAATGATTAAAAAAAAATCACAACATTTTAATGCAAAAGAATAATTTTAAGCACCCAACATTTTACGTAAAACTGTAGGAGAAATAAAAAAAATATAGTAACGATATGTGACAAGGAAAGTTCAGGGGAAAAAATAATATATCAGAAAAAAATTATGAATTTAAAGTATAATGTAATCAATCATGACTTGTTCACTCATATCACAAAGTGATTGAATATTAACAATAATAGTGGCAGCGATAGTTTATGGTCGCCAACTTGTAGCCATGCTGCTTTTGTCGGGTCATTGTTCGAGCTTTGTTGTCACAAAAGACCTGCCGTACAGCTGTGATGATGCACGTTAAATATGGTCGAGGTACCTAGTACTCCTATTGGTGTTGTGTGGAAATTTGAAGAGAGGTGCCATCACAAGTGTCAGCTTCACCACTTGACCGAGGCTAAAAATTACTAGGTCCATCACCAATAGCCCTCGTGCGGTTTCTCCGTGCGACGTTAATAAACTATCACAATCGGTGCAGATTACGTTTTCAACTATAGTTTGTGGAATTTCCTCCCAATCCTTTAACAATATGTTTTGTTCTGAAATTTTTTATCTCTATTAGGAGGATATATCCAAGCAACTGGGATATCTCCCTATATTAGTGATATAAATGTTATCTTTACATCGTAGTTCTAAAAGCTTTCTTTTGGGTTCAGGTCAAGATATTTTACTACGCAAGTATTCGAGCAATGGCTTCATTTATTAGGAATTTTCCAACGAGGTTTACTGGAGCACTATAGTCTAAAAATAAACAACCATACGCATTTGTACCTCTGAAAATTCTTTCATAAATTTCTTAGATCTCATCCCGATATTTTTGACTAGTCACACATCATCTTTTGAAACCCTGCGTAGGCTTGGACTCCATCAATTATTATTCTTTCTCATTTCATTGTACCTGAACTACCGAAACCGTCACATTCCATATTTCAAAGAACGATTTATCCCTCTTCCTCCATATATCATAACTTTTAGAATCATATGTTAAACTAAATCTCGAATCACCAATTAAAGGAATATTAATCCCAAAGTATTTACTTGTGTTCTACCGTTATTTGTACGAGTTAAAACGAATCGATTTATATTGCAAAGACGGTGAAATGCATATTCTTGGCTCTAAAACATAAAGGTAGTTTCATTAAATCGTTGGTAAACAGTTTTCCGTGATAAAATTGTTTCAATGATAGCTTCAAGCACTGAAATTAACTAATGAGTAGTACTGTTCTAATTGATTTAAAGTTAAAATATAAACCTTGAGAAGCAGTTATACTTTTAAGAAGTTGTCCTAGTTTCTTTAGAGCAGCTCTAGAACTTGGAAATTGCTTTCATATCGTAGATAATTGCCTGTCTTGAAATATTTGCACATCTCATTGCATCCATATTTGTCTTTCAAGCTTCTAAGCGGCGGATAATTCACCACTTCACAGGTTCTTTCAAATGAATCTTCGGAGTCGTAGCAATCAATTTAAAATCCTTACACAATTAAGTGAGACTCTATGTCGCTCAAATTCACTCAAACATTCCTTTAGCGTAAAGCGCTTGATTTATATATATATATATATATGAGTGTTTGTGTGTGTGTACAAGATCTGGCTCCCAAATAACGAGTTTGACACTGTGAAACCTTTTTTTATCTCAAATATATTTACTTCTTATCACCTTCAATATATACCCTTCCTCTGTCCCTAAAACGCTCGTTCCATCGTTCGAAACAGTGCTGGAAGTCTTCTTCTGTCAGCTCCTGCAGGACCCATACCGATTTTATTTAAACAGATTCAATTGACTCAAATCTCGTTTCTTTTAATGCAAATTTGACCATAGAAAAGAGATAGAAGTCATATGGTGCAAGATCCAGCGAATAAGGTGGATGGTACAACACTGGGATGCTGCACTTGAACAGAAACATCATGACAAACAATGCGGATTGAGCCGACGTATTGTCTTATTGGAGAACTCATGACTTGTCTTTCCATAATTCTATTAGTTTTTTTTTTTCTTATTTCTTCGCGGAGTTCAACAATATCGGGAAGGTAATACAATGATATTCCAAGTGGACGTACAAACATTTTAGTGAGATTCTTGCTGTATGAACTTGAGAACATTTTGGCATTCACTTTTTGCATGTTAATATTATTATGTAAAATTGACACACTTATTCATTGTCAATTCCTACAGTATCAGAATTACATGAATACTTAATCGATGGTCAGATAGGACCAGATGACTGATTTGCTTAGATATTATTATAAGTTTTTGACATGAAAAGGCCAACCGGTTGTGAATTATCTTCAACTTCATCTCGGCTGTTTTTAAAACGCTTAAACTTCTCAAAAACAGGTGCGCACTCTAACCCATTTTAGCCATTAACTTCTTTCAATGAATTGTAAGTTTCAGTAACTATGTTTAAAAATTTCATGAACAATTTCACAACAATTCTTTGCTCTTATTGTTACACTTGTCATTTTTCTTGCGAAACAAAAATTAACTCTAATACGAACGAAGGTTACCTTTATACAGATTTGTTTGTAGAAGCAAGAGACACTGAATTCGAAAGAGAAGGCGCTCATGTTAAGCACCTAACAGTTGCTGGAGTTTGGCGCATGCGTACTTTTTCTGTAGCTGCGTTAGTCTTGGTTTTTTAATATCCCTATATATATATATATATATATATATATATATATATATATATATATATATATGTTAACAATCAGGTTTCAGCATCTCATTAAATATTTCTATTCTTGAAAATTACTTGATTACATAGTTGGTACAAATTTTTAAATTAAAATTTTTTCAAAAATCTTTTTGAAAAATTTCAAAATCTACTCCTCCAGAATTTATTAATATTTCTTCTTGAATTTTTTCGTAATATTCTCAAGGATATTTTAAATAACTTTAGGGAACGATTTTGTGATAATTTATTTGGTTTTGAAGAAAAAAATGTTTATATGCTTGCTAAAATTCACAAAAAACACTATATCGCAATCATTTAAATTTTTTAAAGAAAGCATTCCTTTTATTCAAAATGGATCTCTAATATTATTTCATGTATTGTATCTAACACCCAGGAAAAAAAAGTGATTGAGAAATATTTGTGGAAATAGTAGCATTTTTAATGCACTCATGTGTTGAGAAAACACAATTTGAGAAAAACGCTTTTAAATTTATAACTGTGAATAATTTATAACTGTGAATAAACTTATTTGCTTCATATAATATCAAAATATTATATTTGTATGAAAATCTATGTCGAATAAGTACAAAATTGGGAATTAATTAATATAAATTCTCTTAATTTAAATATTAAACATATAACCCTTTCATTTTTTCATTAATGCTTCTATTTTATAACTTTTTTCTTCACCAGTATAATTGCATGCTGGTATTTGATGTTTTCCACCTCATTCTGGACAATTTTTATCGAGATTCCAGCCTTACATTATGATCATGTGTGTTTTTCCCAAAAAGTGCATACATAGCTTTTGCAGTCTTTTTGATACTTTTTAAAGTCTCTTTCTTGAATTCACGAATGACTTTAGTTACTTCATGTTTCACACAACCGTTGTGTTCAAATAGGTCATTTGGACATTTCGATCAAGTCATAGTATGCAAGCTTTCATTTTCATTCCTGTTTCCGCAATTGAAGCACTTTTCCAAAAGCCCCTTCGAAGCGATACATTACTTTCAATTTACAATCTCCCATCAGACAATAACATAGAGTAATGGAATTTGAATGATTACGATGCGCTTCCCTCAATATCAATGCTGCTTCTATTTTCTTCGAACCTGATGAACCACTGTAATTGATATCACACTGAGTTTCATGCCTTTTAAAACACGTATCAAATTCCTTACAGTTCTCTTCTTGTAATAGAACAATGATGACATACCTTTCTCTCTCTCTCTCTCTCTGAATATATATATATATATATATATATATATAGATATAGATATAGATATTACTGACTTCTCTAAAAAGAGTGGTGTGGTCAAACCTTAAGGCTTTTTGTTTACATTTTTAATTTCCCTTTTTCAAAACTTCTATTTCTTGCACATGCGAAATTAATATATCAATTAGAAGATAAGAATTCAAATATTATTACTAAATATAAACAAAAACTGAATGTTTTTGGTTCATTTTTGCGGTATCAGCTTCCCTTAATTCAATATTTGATTCTAAATTTGAATTAAATGACTACAAAACTTTTATTGGGCCGCGGTAGCCTAGTGGTCATGGTTTCGGATTCTCGCCATGTAGTCGGGGCTGATGCACGTTAAATCTGTTCGGGGCCCTAGTTCTCCCGTTGGTGTGGTGTGGATGTTAGGAGAGGGGGTGCCAGCTCAGGTGCCGTCACTTGACCGTGGTTCAAAATTACGAGGTTCGTCGCCAATAACACTCGTGTTGCTTCTAGTTCGACATTAATAAAAAACTAAACTAAACTTTTATTATTTAAAATCTTTGAATTGGTTGAAATTCTGCATAATAATCAAAAATTATCGTCACATCCCAAAGAAGAATCAATAATATAGTCGTAAAATAACAAAATTTATTGCGATATATTTTTACAAACAATATTTTATCACTTATTATTTTCAGCAAGAATATATAAATTTTTAGGATTCAATATTTTAGAGCAGCCAATGGTTAACTGACCATGAGGAAAACATGGCAATGTACTGTTGCTAAATTCATTATTTGACCTTGGAATTTATAAATTACATTAAAATCTGTTCCTGATAACTCCAAGGAATTCAAAAACTCAGCAGGATAAGCAGTGCTATCGTCATTGGTCATTTCGGTGTCGAACGATAAATAAATTGTTGGTACACTGATAATGATGTCCAATATTATTTTATTAATTTTTTACAGAATTATTCTTTGGCAATTGTATTGCTTTTTCACACAAGCAGGATTCGTTACTCATATTAGTCTGTGTAAATTTGGAAAAATGCGTGTAATAAGCCAATCTTTAGTGTTTGCAACAGTACAAACGTCATTCTTAGAAGTAAGATTTCCATCTGCGTCTATATCTATAGGACCATTACCAATTTGAGTTAGCTTACAAAAGTAAGAATCCTCAGGAATTTAGATAATGTGAATATAAGGAACACATTCACGAACATCCTATTATAGGATATTAAAATTAGGAGAGATGAGATTAAGAGATATTATACTTATATATAAAAATAAAGGATACAACCTTTCAGAAATTTATTAGTAATGAATCAAGTTTCAAAAGATTTAGAGAATTTCATTGTAAGATTTTCTGTCGAATAGAGCTACATAGTATAATTTGTTACAGTCTAAATTCTGTATTCTAAAGTAATAGATAAGCTTAAGCCACTGAAGCAAATAAGAAGTTACTTTCTTAAAAAAAGATGTTAAACTTTTAAATACTTGCAAAAAAAACTTTAATGATGTTTGTATAGGTATTATGTTGGTTAATTATACAGCTATATGTCAATATTATGATTGTAAATTGTTGAAGAAGCATTTTGAAGATAATAATTTAATTAAATCAGAACTTAGATTATAAAAAAAAAATGTAGCGGCCTTTAAGATTTTTATTTAAAAAAAATAGGAATCCATTATGCATTTATAAATTATTCTAAGATTTTTAACATCTAAATTGCACAAAATTTATCACTCGAATCCAATTTGCAACAAAAGGCTTAATACTATGTTACTAAGTCTAAAAGAATACTGTTATCCATTTTGCGCGAGATGTTTCAAATAATATTGGAAAAAGTATTTTGAAGATCTTTTCAACTCAAAGAACATTTAAATACGTTAAAAGACCTTTATTCATATTTATGATAAATATAAATTAAATAGTAAGATTAAATTCGAAAATTTTAATGTTGTTTTTAACTTAGATTTGAGCAAGAAAATTGCACTGAAATGAATAAAAATTATGAAATCCAAAAATTCACCTGCTAATAAATTTCTGGTTAATTTATATTTTCATTTTTTGAAAGGCCCTACTAACAGCACATTAAATTTTTATACCATTAAATGGACCATAATGTTTGACTAAAAATATGAGTTTCAACATATAGTTACATTTTTATCTAGATTATCAAAACCTAATACAAACAAATTATATCTCAAACAATCTCAAACAAAGCTGAATTTTTATTTTTAGAACTATCAATGACTGATTAGAAAATGTGTATATATATATATATATATATATATATATATATATAT
>BMAW01049850.1:46365-70401 GCA_019974015.1 Nephila pilipes | reverse complement strand
AAAAAAAGGCATCATAGAAAACTATCTGATTTTTGTCTTTCAATAGAGTGAATTGATTACAAATCTTTAATTCGGATTTTCCAAAATAACAGCTTTTCTCTTGAGAATAGAATAAAAATGTTCATCGTCGAAATTGAGTTATAGGGTAACTATTTTGATCAAACGTAAATTTTATTTAAAAAAATACACTTTGTTAAGCGTAGATAATAAAAAAAAAGAATGAAGTGAAAGTGAAAAAAAATACAGCAAAAACATTACAATCGTAAGATAAAAAAATTAGACCTTTTAAACGAAGTTGTTAACCTATCGGAGGCATTCAATTTAATTATGTTTGTATCTTTTTTCTTTTTGCATTCACATAATGTAAGAAACCACTAGGGACAAAAATCTTAATTTTTTTAAAAAAGAAATCTGTGATACTGACTTTTCTGTGATTTTTCTCGCACTTAATTAAAGAAGTTTCTAAAAAAAAATAGTACGTAATGATATTCAAGAACTCTTGTTAGGTGATCATAAAAAAGTAGTATCCATCTGTATCTGATTATTTTACATTTTTTTAAGGCTGTTACCTACTTCGAGAAGGATTTTTTTATTATTATTGCATTATTTTTTAATGAAGTCTTTGGTAATTGATCTCCAATAACATTCTTTTTTTACGTTTGATTATAACGCCTGTTTAGATATAACTTATTAGAATAAACGAAGTTATATTTTAGAGAATCAGAGAAATATTAAAATTTATATACATTATAGCATTTATACTGCTTTCTAAATGAATTCTTTTAAAGAAATCAATTTTTATTTTAGATAAAGGTGATTATTTTTCAATAATAATTTTTATAATCAGTTGGAAGTGTTTTCAGCAAACGATCTGTATTTATTTTATTTTATGCAGAAGTTATTAATTTCTTATATATTGCTTGTTATCTTTGAGTCTATATTGATATTTTATCTTACTTTCTTCCAGTTTTGCTTCAATTCATGTACATTTTTTCGTAATCCTGCTAAACGATTTATTACAAGTATTCTACATTTGTATCACAGGAGCGAGTTCTTTGTTAAATGTTGAGAAAAATGATACTTTAATGAAATTAAATGAGATTCATTTTATTTATTTATTATTTTTTGAATGAAAACTCTACTTATGATATCAGTTAAAGTTATTAAATTTCAAAAAAATAAATTTATACGTATGAATCTATAGTTTTCTATACTTGCATTTTGTTGTTAAAAATATATTTTTTCAGGAATGAATTTTCAATGAAGCAGAATAGGAGAAAAATTACTGTTTTTTACACTTTACATATTAGAAAAATTTGTATGTTCTAATATTTCTTACATTGCCTTTAGTAGTTAATGTACTTCGAAAATATTTCTTACTGACCAGTAGAATATCTATTAAGTCGATTTAAAATTTCTCTTTTTGAAATAATAGTAATATTAAACCGTTATTTTGGAAAAGCATTTTCATGTGCAACAAGATGACCTACTAACCATATTAGAGTGCAAATAATATACTACCTTACAGTTGAGCAATAGTCAGCACATCTGCAAACATGAAAAAAGAAAGCCATGGGTAAAAAGAAACAAAGTGTGTCGTATATCATATCACAAAAATTATTTCAATAATAATCAAAATGTTGAAGTACTTTAAGGAACTGCTCACAGTTTCATCCTAAACTAATGGGTAATATTAATAGACCTATAGCAATGAAGTTTTTGCAATTAAAAATTTCCTGATTTTTTTTATACATTAATGATTCTATATGTATAAAAATGAGTGTCTGTATGTTTGTGGACCATCTAAAGAAAAGGTTATATTACATGGAGACGTGAAATTTGGTCCAAAGAATCTATGGGTTCATATAGTGTACATCTCGAAGCCACTTTTTTAAAATTCGCTTAATATTTTTAAAATTTAATTTTCAAGTAGCCGATGTAGAACCTTTTGTCTTCACTGCACAAGATTCTGGCACATATTACGTTCCACTACATCAGAGTCTATTTTGCTATAACAATTTATTTTTCATAAAATCATTTTGGATACTGTTATATGTATCTGTTTGTGTTTTTGTAGGAAATTTGTGAATTTTCTCGAATAAATCCTCTAAAAAGATATTATTTTAAAAAGTAAATTTCAGTTTTGGCAACATGGCTGTGAGTTTTTTTTTTTTTTTTTTTTTTTTTTTTTTTAAAAATCCATTAAAAATTTTTTTTTTTTTAAATAAATTTTTTTTTTTTTTTTAATTTTGTTTTTTTTTTTTTTTTTTTTTTTTTTTTATCTTTTGTCAAAATCTACTTGTTGTTCACGAAGGAATGTAGATTCATTCTTGTGTTATTCTTCTTCGCAGAGGGCTTTATATTTGTTAAGTATTGAATGAATTCGTTGTACCAAGGAAGAATAAATATTCCCGACTGGAACTGCTATGCCACTGCAGATTTCTTTTTCTGCTACAATTTTATGGAACTATTTCTTTCCTAAAATCATTTGTGGATGCGTTAAGACTCTTTTTGTCACTATAATTCAATTCTACCAATCACTTTTCCAAATGAAGTTTTTCGACCAGATACTTGGTCGCGAGAAAAAAAATTGCCCCTACAACTACCTTTGCTTCATAATATAACTCTCAAATTGATGCGGGAATATTTTTGCGATATCTTTGTGTTTTTTTTAAGAATTCTGTCCTTACAAGAAAACAGTATTACTGTTTGTAGCTGCTATAAAAAAAATTGTGGTGACGTCGTGAGGAAGCTGGTAATTACAAAGATTTGATAAAGCTAACATAATTGTAGAATGAGTTAAATGTGAATTCACTATCACAAGATATTTCAGCTGCTTTCCAGCAACATTTTCTTGACATGAAGATTAATCTTAAGGAATATATTTCTTCATTTTACACCGATAAGGAATGTATGAGGAATCCATTTATAATGGGGCTTCTTAATTACTTACTGTTTCGATATTAAAAAAAAAAAAAAAAAAGTGTAGTTCTTCTACCATTATATTTTTAACAGAAAGTATGTGCCTTAATCTACTATTTAAAATAATTATCCCCACTATTGATTCAATTTTTCTATAGTACAACCAGCTTCTGGATTTCATTCCCATAGAAATTTGTTGCCAGTGTGTTAACCACTGCTCTCCAGCCATTTTGACATAATCTTCATTGTCATGGATCTGATCGCCTAAATGGGTTTTTAAGTATAAAAACAAGTGGTAGTCAATTGATGCCAGATCAGAGCTATATTGAGGGTGATCAAGTTTCCCCTAGCCATATGATTAAATGGGATCTAGGATTTGACGAGCTGCGTGTGGATGGACATTGTCATACAGTAAAACAGCTCCTTAACTTAACACGTCACGCCTTTTGTTTTGGATTGTTCAATGCAGTTTAGATAAAGTATCCAAATACATTACATCGAGGTAAAAGTCAGTAAACAACAGCTCCTGTCTATCCCTGATCTCTGTTTATATGAATTTGAAGGCAAAAATTATTTGCTTGACATTCGCTGTTTTGTGTCTAGTATCACGTGAGTCGCATGTTCAAACACTTTATTAATCTGCTGATACTTTTCTACATATTTCCCGCCTTTTCTATGTAGAAAATGAACCATAGAGGGTATTTCACATTTGGTGGCATTTCCAACTATATGAGGCATTTTGAAAAAACACAAACAAACGTAAACATGGGCGAATTTTTCTGTTCTGGCATTTATGACTAATCAACAGATATGGGTACTCAGTGCATCTGCGTGGAATGGAGGATAGTATTGCTAGTTAGCATACAAAAAATCGGTACCTACTTAAAAAAAAGGCTTGGTAATTTAATTTAGAAAACAAGACAGAACTGCCAGATCCAGATTTTGAATCTGTATTTGAAAGGTCAAGTGACGCAAAATTCATAACAGAAAACATTGCTGCTGAATGTTTGGTTGACATGTTGTCAAGAGAACCTTACTTAGCACAGAAAATTGTTAAATTTCTTATGCTTTTTATCACGACCAACAAACGTGAAATTAGATTTTAAATATTTTCAAAACCATAGAAAAAGCTTAGGAATCGAACCAGTTCTGAGCATTAAGTTTTCGCCTTAATCTCCAAACGTTAAGGTTTTCGTTATCAACAAAACAGCTTCACATTTTTCACTAATAATGTGATTTATTAAAATTTCCTTTTAGTAATTGCTTTTTAAATAATTTCATATAAGAGATATTTAAAATATATGAGAATTATACTGATATATAAGTAATGCTTACAAAATCAGGAGTGATATTATTTCTACATCATTGCTTGGAATGAAAAGACATTTAACAGCACTGTTTATTATTTTTTCTCATTTTATTGTTACAGTTATTTATTACTTGTTCAGCTAAGCTAATTATTTCATTATTAGTAGATAATTTGTTTCATCATTCCCTTTTAGGACAAATTTTTCAGTTTAGAATTAATCATTTGAAAATTCATACTATTCGCTATTATTGTTTATATTACAAGTGATCACTGTTTTAGTTTTTTATTTATTTTTTGTTACAGTTTATTTCATATAATTTTCATGCATTAATTTCTATTTTTGTTTGATACTAGGAATATTTACATACCCTCCCTGTCCATACTCAAAATCTTCTCGAACTATTTCTAAGACCAACTCCAGCGCAAAAGAATCGATCGAATGTTTTAATTATTTTTAAATCAAGTCTCTTGATTAACCGTTGACTCTTGGAGCTTTATATATATATATATATATATATATATATATATATATTAGAAGCACAGTTAATTAGAGTTTATGGTCTTGTTTTGGCTTTTAAATGCTAATTTTGCCCCTTTAGGCCCTATTTTATGTAATTGGCATTAATATGTATATGTTAAGGTATCAGACTACGTTAAAAACTCGAATTTCGAAGAAAATACCAAATTTCTTTATTTATCCATTAAAATATTTGAAATCTTCTCTTTCTAAAGCTACCTTCCATTTACAGCTACGGTACAGAGAAATCTAGTTATAAATATTTTAATATCAGACATTTCCTTTGTCTTATGAACAAGTTTTAACTTTAAATCCATTTTCAGAAGAATATAATTTTCAGTATGTTTACAAATTTTGAAAGATAATAACTCAAAAGTTTTTTCTACACATTAATAGAATTTGGTAGAAATGTTTTTCATGTTATTTTTAAGATCATGAACTAGGAGTTTTGTAATGTTTGGGATATAAGTGGATTTATTCTCATTTCATTCCATAAGAATGGAGGAATTTTTTTAAAAAAAACATGTGTTGTTATTTCGACTCATAATAACTCTTCAAATAAAGTGAATATTAAAAAAAATTTATTTCAGGCTCTGTATAGGTGTCCTATCAATACATATGCTGAATAACAATGTTATAGAAATATTTTTTTATGAAAGGAGAATATTTTGAAAACATGCTATTTTTTCCTTATTTTATGCTAAAAAATTTCATTTTAGAATTTTTTCATTGTAATAAAACTTTTGAAATGCTTTTTTATGTACATTCTAATTCAAATGATACTAAATATCAAAAATATATTCATTTGTACGTTTTTTTTTTTTTTCAAAATCATAGTTCCATACGTAGTCGAATACCTTAATTTATTCTTTCCTCGGAGACAAATTCGCAGTTTTATGAAAATTATTAAAAATATTATGTACAAGTAGCCACTCATTTTATAAAAATATTTTAAATTTTTGAATACTTCATTTTGCTCTGCATTAGATATGAACTCTTACTAAAAGTATGTTAAGATTTTCAGCTGGAATAAGAATCTTTTTATTTGAAAATACTAAGAATGGATGTGTTGCATAGCATTGGGTTGTACGTGGTTTTCATGAAAAAGAATTTGTGCTTGTGATGTGGTTATATTTCACTGTATGTGAAAGCCTGGTATTTATTTTTCAAAATTTAGTGTAAATTTTTAATCATTGTGGGTTTATTTATTGTTCTTACATTTTATTTCATTCGGTTGATAATAGTATTATAACAATTTTGTTGTTAACATAGTTAATTTCAATAGTTGAATTTTATATAAAATATATTTATTTTTTAAAATTTTGTTCATATATTATTATTTCTCTTTGTATCGTTTGATTTATTATTTACATTGCCAAATTTCCTTTTTCTACTTAATGTCAACTTTACTTTTTGTAAAAATGTATTATTGAATTTTAATTACTTAAGCGCTCAATTTTATGTTTTTAGAGTAGTTACAGATTCATTAAAAATATCCATAATTGATTAACAGCGCTTCTTTCTTTTTTTAAAAAATGAAGGCTCTTATTCATAAAAAAATATTAAAAATGGCAGCGATTAAATTTTCTTAGAGTTTCCTATTGAATGTTCAGATATGCTCAGATAACACATTTTGAATTATTAGTAGAACGTTTGCTCTTCGCAAAATCGTTTGTCAATGTATTGCAGTTCATTTTGTGATTTGTTTAAAGTATAAGCATTCTTATTCTAAAAAAAAAAATAATTTAATAGTTTCATTTCATTTTTAGATATGTTTAAAAGAAGATACTTGTCTACCACTATTCATAGTAGTATTATTAAAAATTAGTAAAATGAGCAATTCGCGAAACTTACCTAACTAACATATGGAGTTTCTTTTTCATTTTATAGTTAATTTCCCATCTTCTTTCCAATCAAATGAAACATTATGATGCAAACTATATATATTATAGAAGTTAAATGAATAGATATAATAATCAAGATTGCATAAAAGTGAGAGAAATTTGTATTAAGGGAAAGTAATAATAAGGTTACAATTATGGTAAGGGTGATAGTGCAATGTGCACTGAAGTCTTCTTTCGTATTTTCGTCATTTGTTGAGATTAGGATCCAATGCTCCCAGATTGACTGAACTTTTGAAGGATGTATGGATAAATTTGTATAGCATTCCGGTAAGCATATCCTTTGATATTTTATAGAAGTTGTTTGCATTTGCGTATAAAGATTTGAAACTAGTAATGAGCATACTCTTATAAATGGATTAATAAAATCTATTTTGAAACATATCTGAATATTTTAGTTACTTTGTCTTTGCTTGAAATTGAGTTGAAACTTATATGTTGTAAGATTAGAGTAACATTTAAGATGACAGACAAGTCAGGTAAGAGTAATACGTCATAAAATAAAATTGTGTTCCTGAATAATTTTCTCCAATTATTATTTCACTAAAATAAATGTTAAAAAATTAAACTCGAGACATCGCATTTAATTTTTTAAGAATAAATCCGAAAACGATCAATAAGAAAATTTTGTATTCCAAATAAAAATAACTCATAATTTTAAAAGAAAAGTTATAACATTTGTTGTATTTAATTCCTTCAGAAATATTTTGGTTTGCATATTACTGACATAGACTTTCAAATTTTGAACTGTTTGAGTGAAATCCTTGCATATCCCATGGATAATTTGATGTTTATTGTGTCAAATTCGACAACGTTTAAAATTTATGCATTTTTTTCTGAAATAAATTACATTTAGCATTGTTTAAACCTCAAGAAAGTTTTCAGATTGCTCATCAATATTTCTTTACAGTTTATTCTTAGAATGGTTTTCATCCATTATAAAATTAAATAGTTATTTTTTAAGTAGATTATGTTATCGTTAATTTTTCTTCTAATTTATAAATAATTATTTTCAGTTTATTGTGTCATTTATTATTGTTCATGTTCTAATTATACTATATTTTGGAAAAAAAATTATTTTTTATTTCAATTTTAAAAGAACTAGTTTATTATCCAGAACTTTCTGCTGGCTAAATTGGCTGGATTTATCTGTTTTAGGTATTTTTTAGATTTTAGTTACCGTTGTAATTCCTATTTCAGCTTCAAGCTTCCTGAAATTTCTTTCATGAACTATATTGTTCTTTCTACTTAACAGTAGTTTCATTGTTTCATATTATATTTACTTTATTTGTAACCATGTACTACATTTTAAAAATATAAAAATATATTTGATCATTATTAATTCAAAATCTCATTTATTTTTTGTTAGAGTTTTCAATAGTATACTTACTTAAATTTAACTTTTAATTTACTCTATGCATATGATTTATATTTCAATCATTATCTTTTTTGCATTTTTGAATCTATTAATAAATTATTTGTTGTCAAATTCTATTCTATAAATTATAAGTATTCCTCTCCATGTTTTGAGAATGTAATATTTTTGCATTTGATTCTGCTTATAAAAATAACCATCATCTAAAATTCAATATTTTTCTTTATTTTAAGACTTTAATGGCAGTATTTTTACTTGTTTAAATATTGTTACTTCCATTTCTTAGTTCTTATATTAAATATATATTATTCTTATTTATTTCATGTATTATTCTTCCTCATTGTTTGGTTTTATGCATTATTTGAATTGCAAAATTTTCAAATGTTAAATTTCCTTTTTGTAACAAATTATAGAGAATTTGAATTTCGTAAACATTCAGTATTTTGTTTTCAAAAACATCTGTGTTAAACAATATTTATTTCTTAAAAAATGGATCTTTTTTATTCATTACCAATTTCAAAAGTATTTATAGTCAAAAAATTTTAAAATATTTTAGTGATTATCACTAAATGCTCAGATACGCAATTTTTTAAACTTCTAAGCAGAACCTTTAAGTTTCTTAAAATCATGTTTCGATTTATTAAGTCTCAGTTTGGAGTTTTTTCGAAAGATAAATTTTTTTGTTATTAAGAATAATTTAGTAATTTAATATGTTTTTAAAAAAGCTTAAAATTAAAGCCAGTTTTATAGTACATCTTTTGAAGTACCTCTTTTGAAAATTAAACCATATATTCGACAAATTTTCATCAATTAAGCTATAACAAAATAAAATATTACATAATTATTCTTGAAATTCAACCAATTAAAAATCAATGTACAATACATCAAATTAAAAATATATTCAATTCCATATCAAAATAACTCAGAATTATAAAAAATTAACATTACACATATCTTATATTCAATAGTTTCATTCAATTGCCTTAAATAAAGCTCCTGGTTTGTATATTATTGCTTCTGGTTTGTATTAATTATGTATTTTGTTATTATACGATAACTAATCAAAATATTCTATGCCTGGTAGTTGGATATTTTTTTTCTTAATTCACCCGTGAGAAAGACGAGTACTTTGACTAGTATATTCATAGAAGAAAGTTTTACAAATTTGATAGTATATGCTTTTTTAAAGTAATGTTTGTCACTATGATTCTTCGAGATACTTAACTAAGATGATGCCTGAAAATTCCAACAAAATTTAGTTTAGGTTTATTATTTGATAAAATGGTACCGAAGATGAAATACTTAAGAATATGAATTTCATAAAAATGAATAAAATTGTGAAGCATATTCTTTTAAATTAATGCATGTAAAATAAATGTTTTATTTCATATTTGAAATTAATTACTCCCAAAGTTACAGGAGATACGAAAATGGAACACTTTTTTTTTTAAAATTTTTCTGTTAGTTATTTAAGAAATAATCAGTTGATGTTACAACAAGAAAACGTATTGGATAGAACTGCATGAAGCATCCAATCAATTTTAATGAGATGAAATTTTGAGATAAGAAACAATAATTAAAATTATTACATAGCCTTTATTAAATTGATGATTCAAAGACATATGAATCGAAATTGCTTAAAGGCTTTCTAGCCAGAATTCAGAAAATTTAATATAACATACTTTTATTATATTAAATAATACTAACAGATAATATTACTTTTAAAGAGCAGACAACGAAATGTTCCTTTATTTGAATGAAATAAAGAATAAATTTGATTGTCGAAACAAAATTGCTGAACCGTTAAACAAATTTGAAAATGTGATCTGTATTATATATGTAATTATTAGGCTAATAATTATATTTAATTATAATTATTTTAATACAAAACAGGATATCTTACAGCTGTTTTAGAACATATTTTAAAGCGTAATTTTATCTTTTACGTATACGTAAAGTTAGAAGACTTCAATTATTAATAAGTTTTATTTCTCAATTATCAATATTGTAAAAAAAAGTGTTAATTGTATAAATTATGAAACTAAATTAGATACATATTGTATTAATTTTTGATTTGTTTATTAGATGCAGTTGGATGTTGTAATAAAGAGACTATAGGGTCTTATTATTCCATTATTTTATTTAATTTAAATAAAAAGCACATAAATCGCATTTTGAATAACATTAAATTTTTAGAATATTTTTTTTTTTTTTAAAAAAAAAGGAACACAAATTTTTTAAAAAAAAGAAGAAGAAGGAAAATTCAGATCTCTTGTGAAAAGTACACTTGATAGATTAGTTTTTGAAATGATAGATCACGACTTACTCTTTGTCGATATCCAGTGTGTTAAAAACTCTCAAATTTTGATGCATTATTTTTTTAAAAAATTTATTTTAGTAAAACAGTATGGTATTCTATCAAAATATTTTGACGGCAGCTCTTATTCCATAGTAAGTTGGGTGGGGTAAGTATATTTTTTTTATAAAAAAAAGTATTTTATCTAACTATTATTTCCATATTATGTACTTACAACTTTAAAGTATTATGTGGTCCAAAAACTTAAAAGTACAACTCTGTATAAAAAAACAAAGTTCTTTGAAGTCGACCCATTTTTACTCTTGAATGTACTTCTTCTTTACTAGAATTTTTCTAAAATATTTAGTTTAATATTTTATTCCTTATTTCTTCATTATTGATTAATTATTGAATTATTATCATCATTAATTTTATTATTATATATTTATCATTATTATTATTCATAATTGAAATTATTTTTTGTCAGCTAATTTAAGCTTTGGTAATGTTATGCGAAATAAATGTAAATTTTTATATTTAGTAGAATGAAATAGTCTACCGAGTGTATAACTAGTATCTGGTAAATATATATATATATATCCAACACCAGTTTTGGAACTGTTTTCTGCAAAATATTCTTTCTAAAAGTAGGTAGAATTTTCTACAAATATTTAATCATAAATTTTCATCAGAAATGGATATTCTCGTAAAACATTAACTACTTTTATTTGTTGAACATCGAAAATTATGTAAAAGAGTGCCTTTTAAAGAGAGCATAAAATTTAATGTTGCATTCAAAGGACAATTAAAAGCTGTATTAAAGAGTGCATTTAAAGAGTAATCTAACACATATATAAGAAGATGAGTGTAGGCAATGTGTGCAAATCTACAGTTTCATTCCAATCACGTTAAAAAACATTAAACCTTCAAAACAGGAGGAAGTTCACTGTCTACATAAGATCCGAAAATTCTGCCACGTGGGATAAAGAAATAAATATTAGACTGGCTTAGATTCACCTAGAGTAATGAGATCGTCTTGGCAATGGCGTCTTTGAGAATTGTGTGGACATTGTTGGTTTAGTGGTGGTCAAACGGTACATTCAACTTTGAAATAACCATTGAATCAGCTGGTTTCATAATGGACTATTTGCAACATGAGCAAAGATTACGATCAAGTAGAAATGCTCAAGCTGTCTAAACGTTTAGCTTAGGATGAATGTATTATGACCTACAAAAGGGCCTTATGATTGATCGTACTTTGCAAGACGTTTATGGAAATGGGTGAATGTGCTCCTTCCTGGAGAGTTTCGTCAAAACTCTGCCAAATTTCTCGCTCTATGCCAGCGAATGAACTTAATGCCTGCCTTATGTTTCTCCATTAGTTTTGTGGAGAAAGGTACCCAAAATTGATTCCAAGATGAATATGAGGGTACACATAGAAAGGAAAACCAATACAGAGCAGTTTTGTCAGCAAATGCTGTCATTTAGTATCGAAGAATTTTCTGTTGTCTTCTCTACCAATATAATTTTGTTTCCCTTAAATTTCTACTATATGGTCAATGCTTATCTATACGGAAGTAAATGTTTCCAGGTATATGAGAGAACTACAACTTGTATAGATGTTTGTGTGATTGATCCATTTTAGCACCAAACTCTGGCAGCAATAAACATGCTAATATACTTATCCATGAAATATTTTACAAACCTGTCCCATTTCGTCTTTTAATGTAGTAATTGATATAGAGTAAGCAGCGTATTAAGCTATAGAATTTTCAAATGCTCTTGATTAGTCAGGAATATGCCTCACAAACTCCCTTTAAAAAAGAGAATCTAACTTATAATTCGTAACATCAACTCGCCCAAGTTAAACAATGGAACACGAATGTTCAAGAAAAATTTATTGTGACCGTAGTAGAGGCTATTTTCATCGAGGGTAAGACAAAGATGAAGATGTATTCATTCCTCCTATTCCGTTGATATCCAGAGAATGCTTATCGGTTTCAAGCAATTGCGCAGTTTCTTATCTGGTTTGCATTAGAAATGAGTATCCTCAAAAAGCAATCATTTTGGATGGTAAGTATTAATTTGGAAAACCCATGTGTTTCATCGCCAATTATAGCGGCTTGCTCAAGAATCAGCATACCGGATAGTTTGTTAACGTTCCAAGTGGAAAAAATGAAACTTATTGCGTAATCTCAAGTTTTGAATTAAAAGGCGAGATAAAATAATATTTGTTATCTATGTCTGAATAGGATCTCCATTTTTATTCGAATTTGGTAAACCGTTGCTCATTTCATTTTAAAGGAATATAAGGGAGAACAATCACTGTCTACCTGACGTTTCGAAAGGACAACTCCCGTACTTTAAAAAAATCCTGTTACTTCTGCGTATAGCTCAATCAACGCCAGGTTACTTCATTTAAAGTTTTTTAATTCTAACAAAAAAGGGCATTAGTTTACTGATTCATTAATGTTACACTTAAAAACAACATGAGTCTGTTGGTGAGGGAAATCTGAGACAGGCTCCAGTGAGAATTTCTACAGAACTTATTTCCACAGAGAATTTCTACAGAACTTATTTCCACAGAGAATTTCTACAGATCTGGAAACCTATTTTTATAAGTTCCACACCACCCCAACTTGAGATTTTGGATACCTAATAGATTAAATGTGTATCAGCCCCTCTGTAAAATAAAATTTAATGGCCCCAGGCTCGAATTTATCACTCGACAAAAATAGCGATGTTGAATAATTCATGACCATGACCACTCGGATACAAAAGGTTGTCCAAAAACGGAGAATTTACAAAAAAAAATTACAATAATAATAAAAAATAATAATGTTTGGGATTAAATTTAGTTATTCCAAACAGTTTCGTGCATAAAACACTTACAAACACAATAAGCATTATTACATACTAATATTCCACTGTCTTAACTGCAATTAATACACTTTTCTTCTGAAAATTAAGACATTGAATAAAACAAATAAACTGAGCGTTGACGACGATCATTGTCAAAAGAGTCATTCAACGTCATTTATTCAATCGAATCCTAGTTCTGCGTGTTACATCACGGGGGCATTTCCTCGTGTTGAGTCGGGGCAACGATAGGAAAGTAAATGAAAGATTGCTCTTTTTTATTAAACTGATCTCTCATATAATTCACAGAAATTATCACAGAAATATGATCACACCTGTTAAAGTTTAAGAATAAATTATGTTTATGCTTAAATAAGAGAATGGTAGAACATTGGAATGGAGAGAGAAAAAAATATATATGATCTTTTGCTGTTTATGTATCATTAATTGCTTCGCTTGATTTATAACATAACTCAATAGATTTCCGTGAATGTTTCAAAGAAATACAAATACCTTATTTACATCGTTTATTTTTTTAATATCATATGGTATTTTATAAATTTAAAAAATTCAGATTTTATTTTGGCTAATTTTATTCAATCAATATCAAAGAAACTGCAGGCTTAGGCAAAATAGAAATCATCAGGAAATGGCAAATGTATTTGATACACACACACTCCACTATTTATTAAAAATCCATCAAAACTTTCTATTCTCATACGAATTTGAATCAAATTAAGTGATAATAAGAAAAGTGTTAACATTAAAGTTAAATCATTTCTCCTTTTTATTTTTTCTTAAGTGTTTTTAAATATATCAAGAAATATCAAGATAGCTTAATGGGCTGACTTGGGCATAAATAATTAATCAAATTAGGGTACTTATAGGGTGTCGAAATATAGGTAAAATCTATGCATCTATGCCATGTTTTTTGTTGACCACGTTATTTAAAATAGCATATCTACGAAAACCTATTTAACTATTTCAGTAATTTACAGAAAATGTCTCTTTTTGAAGAATAAAACAGATCGGCAATACTTAAAAATTAAAATTTAAAACAAATTATTTTAATTCATTTTCTTAAAATAATTTTAATAAATGCTTTGCTTAAAGTCTATTTCAAATTGGAACTCCCCCCATTTACCCCCCTAAAAAAAAATTGAAGAAGCGATTCAAATCTATATTCGTCACACCATTCATTTGTGTTTCATTCTGATTTTTCGACTTCTTAAGTTTACTTTTTTATGAAATACAAGTTTTGTTTATTTTATAAAATACATTACATATTGAAGTATTCAGATACAGTTTTTAGCACATTATTGTTTAGAAAATTATTTATGATTCACGATTCTTTTGCATTTTAGTTATTTAAATACGAATAATGTTATATTTGATATAAAAAAAAGTTATCAAAACATTTTTATGTTACTTTTATGTAAAGAGCAAATATATCGCTCATCGTTTCGCTTTTTATTTATTGTTTTAAGCAATTTTTTTTTTTTTATCAAAATCGCTTGAGAATTACGTATATTTGAGTATCCAAATGTATTGTATCACTTTTTTTCACAGAACTTTTAAGAAATGTATTTAAATGATAAGAATAAATGTTTCAAAATACTAATTTTGGATGCAAAGGAAATCGTAGGGTAAACATTCGGATGGTTAATTATTACTTTTTCAGACTAAAGGTTTAAATTACAACACTCAATATCAAATTTCATTTAAATGTTTTTTGGAATAAAATATTTTATTTGAAAAATATATATATCAAGAGATAAAGATAAAATATTGTTTGTAAGTTAATAAAAATATGCTGTTTATAAGATATTTTTTTTTATATTTCCTTGCTTATGAATTAAAATTATTTTTTTCTATTCACTGCCTATGATTATCGAAATATTTATTCAAATAAAACCAGCAAAATAATATACAACTGAATGTTATCATTATTTTTTTGGAATTAAAATATCTAATCATCCAAAACATTTATAAAACAATTTTCAACTTTTACATCTTGGAAATTAATAGCTAAAGTTCATTCTTCACTTTCTTTTGCAATTTGAAAGATCTTGTAATTTTAATTTTTTTGTGATTTTTAATAATGTCTTTGAATATTACTTAAAAATCTGTATTTTGTAATTTAAATTAAATTTTTAGAGAGAGAGAGAACTTAAGAATATTATATATTTCTTTAAAAAACTTTGTTCTTATGAAATGTTGTATCTCTCTAATTTTGCCTTCTCTTCTTCTCATCTTTGAAGTTATCTCTTGCTTCATTATCATTTGCTAGAAACTTTCATCAAACTGCGAAATTCGAAGTAAGTATTACTTGTTGCTAGAACGAAAAAGATAAGGTTTGATTGATTGTTCTAGGAAGACACATATTTAATAAAAGTTGATATCGATATAATTAAATGTGTCATAACATCAATCATTTTTCTATTGACTTTCATTTTGTGTTTGGATCAGTTCTGATGTATGATATCTAATGACGTTAATGTTATTAAGTCTTCAATATTTTTGAATTAAACATAAAGTTTATACTGCGTTTTAAAAATGGTTCTATTCCAGTTTATATATTTCAAGTAATAAAACTTATATTTAATTTAGTATGATATCAATCATAAGTGATACTTTATGTTATTTTGGGGTCTTATGGATTTTTTTTAAAGGTTGGACTACTGCTGAACAAAATATTTCAAGTTTAAATCTTCCGTATTAATAATGCTTAGGCTTAACAAATCATAATGAAATTGTGAATGGATTAACCTTTATAAAATAGAAATGACACCAATATTTCGATAAACTCAAAACGGAGAAGTAATTTTAAAGTATTTGAAATTTTTTAGCTTTAATTTTTTTTTCTAGTGCAGGCAATGCGTTAAAAAAACCTCAAGAAATAGATAACCTCAAACTAATTCCTAGACGTATGTATTTTGAAATTTATTTGGAGCTCTTCTATGTATCATTTGAAATTTGAAAGCATTTAGAGTTATTAAAGAACTAGATGAGTTTTAACCAATTGAAAAACTTCTTAATAGTCAAAAATGTTTTGTCTTAATCATCACAGTTTATTAGATCAAAATTCGCAAGCTACAAGAGATTGAATTAGCAGTAAATTATTAGAAAGTTTTTATTTCATACTTTTCCTTTGTTTTTTCATGACAGAAAGATGCATAGATTTGAAGTAACAAAATTCAGATCAAAATACGTAAATTGATTTTAAAAAGTGTTTCACTGAATTATGGCTTTGTTTTTCTTAAAGTTCTAAAAAGTATAAATAGTTATAGACTTACTTTCGATTGTATTTTTTTTCTTTTATTTACTTAATGATTATCACATTCGTCTTTGGCCAGTTAAGTATTCAAATATCAAAGCCACAAGACACTTTTGAGGTCTGATGAGCCTACGGTTACGACCTTTCAGGACCTTTGTAAGAAATTCCTATTATATGAATTTTTTTTACAATTAGGAAAAGTTATAACCATTAGGAATAGTTTCTTACAAAATCCTAAGGTAGCGTATGTCAAATCAGATTTTGTTTATAAAGGCCAGAGACGGACCAAAACGGTTATTTTATTGGTTTTGCTCTTGATATATGGTCTTCACGTTCATAAAATAGAGAGTTTTAACCTTTAGAACTCGGCTGATTCTAAGTAAAAATATCCTTTCCATTCGGCTCTTTTAAGATTGAGGACAGATTTTCTCTCCCCCCACTGGGAAGTTCGAGTTCACCACATGTAGTATGGTTAGTTTTCTTGTTACAAAGGGAATATAGTAAGGGTTGCTGATAATTAGTCAGTAAGCATTGACGAGTAAGAAAGATCCTAACATTTGGCGCCATATCATATCATAATAATTTTTTCTGAATTCTTGGTTCCCATTTTAATTGAGTGACTTACAAACTTTCAAATGTATATTTATCAAAACTTAGAGTCGTGTATTGCGTAAATTAACATTAACTATATATATATACAATATGTGTATATTGTATATATATATATATATATATATATATATACAATATACACATATAGATGTGTAATATCATGGCTTAGTATGCAGACTTTATCTGCGGTCTCATTATTGCAACTTACATATATAACTGTAACATTGAACCCATGTAATAAAAAATAATACCTTATGTTTTCAAAGTTATTGAACCAAATATGTAAAAGAAGGAAAACTTTAAGAACAATGTGTTGAACATTATTCCTAAACATTTTATTTAAGATTAACGTCTTTTTAATGCACAAAAAAATCAATGTACTCCAAATATTTTGATTTGAAATTTTAATAACATCGCATTTTGAAACAATAGGAAGGTTACTGGTTACGGACTTCATAAATTTGAACGACTGTCAAGCAATGAGGACAGCATCCACTCACGAAACTTACACACCACACCAACATTCGAACTTAGAACCTAGACAGGCTTAACAGCCGGTTTTCAATTCAACAGGACTCGAACTGACAACTCAATCCTGGCTACGAGTTTTCGATCTCACTAGTCGGTTGCCATGGCCTTTTTGTGATTAAATATTATCAAAAGTGAGATTTAAAAAATAATTTTTTATTTTCAGTGAACACGTTTAAAGGTGCTTAATTAAATCTTAAAATTACACGTCAAATTAAGACAAAACCAACCGGTTTTGCATTTATCGAAAATAATACATACATTTTATGTAGAAATATTTCTATGAATCTTTAATCTTAAAAGAAAAAAAAAGATATTAATTTTACTTTTTAATATTCTTCTTTTTTTTTTTTTAAATGAAACTTATATCTTAAATTGAAAAGTTCTTGTAACAATGTTTTTGAAATGTCTGTTTTAAAAATGTAAGGCGAATTCTACTTTTTAAAATTTTTTGCTCTTAAAAGAGCTTTTTTTATTTATTTTTTCCTTTTCTTTTTATTAAAAATGTATCAGTTTTAATCTTTTTTATTCTAGTCTTTTGTTTTTTTATAGGTTTATGTGTTAAGTAATTTTTAAATATATTGTGTGTTATTCTTCGAAACAGTTCTGGTCAATACAAAGAGCCACAGAGCATGCCTTACAGATAATAGTTGTTCTTTTCTTGTATATTCTTTTTCACACAACATGTGTACTTTCTTCTTTTCTTTTCGTCAATTGGCCAATGAGAAAATTTATCATCATTTGTCTAAATTTTTTTACTACTGAAGGCTCTGCAATTTTATGATTTAATTTTCCTATCAGAGATGTTATGAAAATCATTCTAAATTCTTTTAAAAGGAGTTTTTAACTTAGTTTGGCACGACTTAAATATCGAAACACAACAATATCGATGAGGTTAAAGAATAAATTTGTGACAATTTCCTAGTTCGTCTAGCAAAAGTATAGGTGGATGCCCTGGGGTCTCCTAAATTAACATATCCCATGTGCATGTGGTAATCTGTTCCAATTTTTTGCTTTGATGTGGTTAATTTTTCTTTTTCCCATTCAGCAAAATCACCATCAGATTTTTTTTGGGAGTGTCTATCAACAAAATTTTCTCCATCTAAATCTTTCATCAAATTCTCAATCTCTATTTCGGCGAGAAATTTCAGATTCATTCTAAAAATTCGAAGAAAAAAGAAAATTCTATCGATCATAGACAGCGTAAAGTCATCCAATGGAGTATTTTTTTTTTTTTTTTTTTTGAATTTGGTTGTTCCTATAGGTCGCCAATGATAAGAAGTTCGCACACAACTGATAACGTTGGTGAAAAATACCCCCAACCAATCACGGACAATAGAAGCAAAGTCGTAAAAAGGGCCAGGGAAAGTTGTAAAAGGGTCTGCTGAAAAAAAAGGGGAAAGAACTGTCTCTAGATAGCTTTGTACAGAAGTGTACTGGAGCCTAAGCGAGCGACAAAGAAAATTTTGGTACAGCATATGTACTGCCGATGCTTAAAGTTTAATCTGAGAAGGTGCCTCTTGGACTCTAAAGTTACAATTGTAAGAATGGTAGTGGGACATTGCACACTAAATGTTGAGTTTAAATAAAGATTCCGCCAAATTTTGACCTACACACACACACGAATCAGACAGATACCTACAAGATTAAATTCAAAATCACATACACTGCGCGATACACATAAATCCTCACACACAACATGTAATACTATTCACCAAACACTACTTCATGGCACCACTTATTAGTTTCCCAGGTATGTCTGTTTCAATTATGTACTCGGCTAAATGTAGTTCTACTTGTCTTAATAAATTAAACGTATGCACCAAATAATAGCCTTCTCATCGCGTAATTTGTTCTTCATTATGTTCAGTTCTCATCCATGATCGGGGTCTCCTCTCTCCCACTATACCATCATTTTGGCTTTGTTAATCTCTAAATTTATAGATTAAAATGAATAATCAATCAGAGAAACTGAAGCTCCATATCACTATACTAAATTTTCGTTAATAGTTGATATTGTCTGATTCCCAGTAGTTCACAATCAATGTAACTATGCAGGAAGACAAAATTTTTCTTTACATTTTTAAAATTTATGTCATCTTTAGCACCTATCATAACATCACATGCTTTTATTCATTTTATTTATTTATTTATTTTATGCATTGATTCATCTCCAGAATCTAGCACATCAAAATACATCCGATATATCATCGGGAGAAAAAAAATATGGTCATCCTACATTTTGAGCACAATAATAAACTGGCTTATGATTTGATTAAACTTCTTAAGTCTCAGATACTTAAAATTCACAATTTGATGATATTATTAACTGAAATTGAATTATGGATTTGTTACGTGTCATACGCTAGGATTATAGTGATGAGTTAAACTTTACAAGTAATTTCTGAGTAAACTATATATGTAGTTCTATTAAATTTGAATTTAATTTGAAATGTATTAAAAAAATTAAATAGTAAGTAATTATTTTTAAGAAAATTGATACAATTCTTCATGATGTTATCCTAGAGAGTTTTAACTATAATTTCTCAATATATATATATATATATATATATATATATATATATATAAAAAATATATTATATATATATATATATATATTAAATAAATAATATATATAAATATATATATATATATATTCTTTCTAGAATTTAGCTATTAAAAAGCATTTCTCTAACAAAAATTTAAAAATTGTTCTGAGTAATAGTTTTAATTAATGAATATTAATAAATATTTCAAGTTCTGGAATTTCAATTTTGCCATTGTCTTATAAATTATTTCAATACATAAAATTTTAATTTCAGACCCTTAACATAAATAAACACTGAGATCACTTGAAAGCAAACAACATTAGATATAATTATCATATAAGAATTTCTTAAATATTTCATAACATTTCATCATTTCAAACTACTTATTGTATGTTTTTCAGGGAATGTTTTACAGAAACTATTTATAAGCCTTTGTACAAGATATTTCTAAATATTTCTTTCCTTTTCTCCTAATTGTATAGTAATTTCAAAATCAGTTTCAGTAAATTGAAAAAACATGAATTAGGACAAAATAAAATACACACAAAGCCTTCACGCAACAGAAATAAAAGAGGAAAATAGCTGTTCGATGTGGTTTCTGAGAAGGCATTAATGATTTGAAACACATAATAAGTGACATTTTATGCCAATCAACTTCATTATGATTTTATACCATTTGTGGCTTCGATTCCTGCTAAATAGAAAAGCAACATTAATTATAATTTCTAATGAATAGTTTCAGAATGGCTTTTCAAATGAAATTAGTTGCATTTTAACACGAAACTCAGAACACAAACATACTATTCAAAAATTATCTTTACAAAGACTATTGTGTTGTTTTGTCCGGTTTAAACATAAAATGCTTTATTCTTGATTAAGTATTTATATTTTTCTTATATACGGCAAGAATGAGTAACATTTCTCCCTGAATCATGTTCTCCGACAATATTCTAATAATATTCGTTTGATATTGTAAAACGAGAGACGAATATTATGAGAATTCTAGGTTAACCATTTTAAATTATCGCTAAATCATTTTAAAAGGAGAGCATTCTACTTTTTTATTTCAAAAATTAGAACATTGAAACAACAACTTTCCACTTGCTGTTATTATATTTTTAAAGAATAAAAACAAAATAATTTTTTTGAACGTTTACATCACATTATAGCTACAAGAGAGCTATTTGAAACTAACTTCGCATTAATGAACCTCATTTAGTTATATTAAGGTACCATAACTGAGATTTAATTCTATTTAAAGAGTACCTTATTCCAATTAATAAAAATAATAATAAAATAAAGGAGTATAATGGGAATCTATCTTTGAGTTCTAAATTGAACTTGAATACTATTTCTCATTTGAAACTTGTGACCTGATTTGTTAGGCATTAGAAGGCGCACAAAGAGAATTACGATTATTTAAAAAAAATTTAAGTTCTTCGCAAAATACTTCTATATGTATAGATTTTTTGATTCTTATATTTCTGAGAAAATGAAATTTAATTTAAACTGTCACATAATCTAGTATTTAGCTAATGAATTAGTAATATTTATTGATTAAATTATATTTAAGGGGGAAAATAATCTGTAGGTTTTTTTTAAAAAATTTTCTGAGCTTCAAACAAAATTTTGTTCATGCATTTCGAATACATTTTAGAAAATAAATGAGCATATTGCAGGTGTTATGACTCGTATTAATATTATATATTGTGCAAATAAATATTACTAAATAAAATTTTCGCCTGGAAGATAAAGTACACTTAAGATAATTATTATTTTTAGAACAAAAATAATTGACGCGGTAAGATGAAGTTTTTGAAGAGCAATGATTGATGATGATTGATTGTTAGTTAACGTCACTCTAAGGAACAACACGAGGGCTATTGGCGATGGACCTCGTAATTTTGAGTCTCTGCCAAATGACGAAGCTGACATTTGAGGGAGCACCCCACATTCTAAAATTCCCCACCACACTCATGTGACCACTTGGGAACTTGACATATTTAAAAAATATTAGTTCCGCTACATTAAGGCTCTTTTGTTGCCTCGAGTGCTGACTCAATGGGAAGTACGTCTGCCGAGAGCTTGGGACCAAGACCACTCGATTACACAGTCAAATATAATAACGAATACACTGAATAAGGAATTACACTTCACTAAACGTTTCCATAACTATTTTTCTATTATCACAAAACAAATTATGCATCCATCATTAAATAAATAAAAGAAAGGGAGCTTTTTCACAGAGTTTTAACAAATCTCTTAGGAATTCCTGTATTTCTTAAAAATAAAAAGGGGGGAAGATAAAAGTGAAAGACATTTTGCTTGCGTTTATACTCCGATTATTTGAAGAGTGTTTTTATGTCCCACTTATTGCTCAATATTTTTCTCTATTTTTGCTTTTAGTATGATATACAGATTATTACGGCGTATATAGAGCGTATAATGTCTTGGAATAAATGCCTTTTCTTATATTTCATGGAAAATAAAATATTTTTTCGAGGAAGGCTTTTTTTATAATTTCCCTTTTTTAACAACTCGTTTATGTTCGAGAAAACCATTTTAATTTTCTGTTACTGCCTTAATCTGTCAAGTTCATATGCAAATAAATTTTTCCCAAAGGCATATTACGTCAAATAGTATTTGAAGTTACATCAAACAGAAAATGCATTATATACATTTTAATATAAACACTTGAAGACATTAAAAATTAAATCTAAGCAATGTACAGATTTTCCTTTATTCCATGTAAATAAAATAAAAATCATTTGGATATGAGATTCTTCTAAATTATTATAAATAAATATTAGCTATTTTAAATTTCCAGGGAAATCCTAAAATATTTGTTATACAGGATTTTGTTTATTGTGTTTGTTACTTAAACCAATTTTTCCAGCTATAAAGTAATAATAAACGTTTAGAGAGTAATAAAACATTGCTCTCTTTCCTTATATACAAACTCTGTAATAATTTATATACGGTATCGAAATATTCATATCAAAGACTTCTTGATTACTCAAAAATTTGATTTCAATGAATACAATACATTAGATCATAAACACGTGAAAAGGACAAGTAACATGAATTCCAATGATACTAAGTTGATTAAATTTCTGGCACTGAGTCCCTTCTAGGGACAGAATGAGACAAACAAAAGATAAAATATTTCAAAGCTTAATAAATATATTAAAATTACAACAAATAAAGTTATAGTTCTTAATAAAATTCCATGAATAGAGTAAAACTAATGCATTTAAGATATTAAAAATATTTGGTTGAAGAAATTTCCCTAACCAAGTCAATTAAAGATAGAGTATATGATTCAAAGAGTGTTTAAAACGAACAAATTTAAACGTAGAATATTCAATTAAAATATGTCTCATTGTTTGAGGACAAATACAATGATTATACATTGGGAGACTTTCCCTCTGTAAAACGGGTCCATGTGTCAAACTTGTATGTCATTTCGTAAGCATGTAATAATACAGCAAATTAAAAAGGGATTGCGAGTGTTTATCCTAAGGAATTTGGTGAAGACTAGCTAGCAAGGAGTGGTAACCAGTGAGTAATTAAATTTTTAAATATAAGTATATTATGAATTTTTTCAAATACAAAATCCGAGTGATTATTCTTAGCTACTGAATCTTTTTAGAATTGAATCAGAACCATTAACTAGGGAGGAGGTGTTGATATTTACTCCAGAATTCTATAAGGATTTTTGAATTAGTGTAAAATACGCAGAAAATATTTAAAGTAAATTAAAAGTGAAGAATGCAGAGTACCTTAAAATTTATAAGACAATATCCGGATCCTATTCTCACTTATAAATCATTAAGAATCTGCAGCAGTTGTGTAAATAAAATCTAATTAAGTATATATATATATATATAT
>BMAW01049850.1:0-45965 GCA_019974015.1 Nephila pilipes | reverse complement strand
AGGTTCGATAATATTCAGGTCTGGTGACTGTGGTGGCCAGGGGAGATGGGACAAATCCTCCTCGTGCTCAGAAAACCAGTCCTGGACAATGTGAGCTGTGTGAACAGGGCTTTGTCGTCTTGGAAGACACCATCACCATCGGGGAACAAAGTTTGTACCATGGGATGAACTTGATCTGCCAAAATGTTCACATAAGTATTGGCAGTCACGTGCCCTGACACAGTTATCATGGGGCCAGCAGAGAACCACGATATGGCTGCCCAAACCATAACAGAACCCCCGCCATGTTTCACTCTTGGCAACAAGCAGTCTGTATTATAGGCTTGAGATGGCGTTCTCCAGACGTAAACTCGGCCAGAAGTGGGAAACAATGTGAAAGAAGACTCGTCAGACCATATTACACACTTCCACTGCCCTATAGTCCAGGCTTTATGACTTAAACACCACCTTTTCCTGTTACGGGCATTAGTATCACTGATGAGTGGCTTCTCAATTGCAGCACGGCCAGAAATTCCCTGTTTATGAAGCTCCCTTCTAATTGTTTTGGTACTCACATGGTTCTGTAACACAACATTCATTTCAGCAGTAACTTTTGCAGCTGTGGTCTTCTTATTTTTCGTCACAATTGCCCTTAATGATCGTCTGTCACGATCACTCAGCACACACTTTCGTCCGCGCTGTGATTTAGCAGATGATGTTTTTCCGCTTTTCAAATATGCGGAATTAATCTTCGATACAGTACCTCTTGAAACACTAAACACCTCGGCTACCTTGCTTACGGAAGCACCTACCATACGTGCTCCAACAATTTGCCCACGTTCGAAGTCTGTTAACTCTGACATAATGCAATGACAACCTCACATAACAGTACTCCGACAACAACTGAACTGTTTAGCACATTTACGAAGTTGTATAGGTGGCGTTAGTAGTCAAAAACGCCAGCGCCACCTACATATTTCATTAAAATCAATCTTTCTTTTCAAACATGCATTTTACAAGGTGTTTCCATATTTTTGTCCACCCCCTGTATGTATATATATATCTATATATATATATACTGCTGTTTGTAGAAAATGCAACACCATGAAAGAATCATCAGAATCAAATGAAATTTAATGCAGAAACGACTTGTACTGATACAAATAAATGATGAAATTTTCAAAACAAAAGAAACAAATTAAGCGTCCGAAATCAGTATTTGGTGCAGCCACCATGCGCTGCAATAAGTGCTGCTATACGACGTGGCATGGAGTCAAACAGATGTTGAATATCTGCTTGAGGAAGAGAATTCCATATCGCTTGTATGCGCAACCAAAGTTCGTCTTTGGAAACTGCAGGATGCGGATCACGAGCGAGACGCCGACCAACCATATCCCACACGTGCTCAATAGGCGACATATCCGGTGAATAAGCAGGCCAAGGAAGAAGTTGCATGCGTTGTGCTGAACAGAAGTCTCGAACAGTCCGCGCAACATGTGGGCGTGCATTATCCTGCTGAAAGATAGCTCCAGGGATGCCTTGAAGGAAAGGAACGACTTCGGGCTGTAGCACTTCACGGACGTACCTGTTGCTATTGAGATTACCCTCAATTCGTATCAAATTGGATCGTCCATGATACGAAATCGCACCCCAGACCATAACTCCGGGTGTTCGACCACTATGTCGTTCAATAATACACTCAGGAAGGCAGCGTTGACCGGCATAACGTCTAACACGAACACGGCCATCATGGGTCCACAAATTGAAGCGTGATTCATCTGAAAAGACAACTTGGTGCCAATCAGCTCGCCTGTCTCTGTGCTCAAGAGCCCACTGCCGACGCAGCCGTCGATGATTCGCCGTGAGGGGAATCCTGTATAAAGGCACCCTTGCACGCAATCCACGGCGCAGCAGACGACGACGAAATGACGAAGCCGACAATTGTACACCTGTAGCAGTAGACCAACGTGCTGCCAGCTGCCTGGAGGAAGCTGTGCGATCATTCACCGCCATGCGGAGCAGGTGTCGATCATCGCGCTCTGACGTCACCTTCTGTCGTCCAGTGCCTGTTTTTCGAGTTGTTCGGTGCTCGTCGGTCCACTGCTTCCAAACTCGCATCACTGTGGAACTGTTCCGCTGCATACGAGCTGCTATTGCGCGATAGGAAAATCCTCCTTCTCGAAGGCCGATTATCCTCCCTCGTTCAAACTCCGTAAGTTGCTTGAATTTCTTATTCTTCCGTCGTGGAGGCATACTCAGGTCTCACTAAACGTTTGCCACTAACAAATAATCATAGACTTTTTTCAACGTCCCGCTACAGCACTTTATTTATACGCTTTCAGCATCAATTCAGAGGGCGCTGCGCGCGCCGCGCACGCGCGATGGCTCTGAAACTTTATTAATTTGCATAATATCCTATAATTGACATTTGCTGCGAATTTCATTTGATTCTGATGATTCCTTCATGGTGTTGCATTTTCTACAAACAGCAGTTTATATATATATATATATTTATATGTATATATATCTATATATATATATATATATATATATATATATATATATATATATATATTTATATGTATATATATATATCTATATATATATATATACAGCTACGAAAATTTCTTGGATTTGTGGGAAGTGAAAATTAATACCAACTCGGAGTATAACGACAAATGACGCTTTATTCATAAATCTAGTTGAGAACACACTCTTGTACAGCTTAGTCACATAGAAATAGGAACAAGGAACACTTTTACGTAGAGTCACAATTATTTCATCAACTTTCAGCTTGCCAGCTTATTACTCCTATCTGATGTCATCCTCCTCAATAATATTCTGCGCTTCCAGGGCAGGATCCGAAATTTCCGGCAGATATATGCAGCTTCTTCGCAAATTTACCCGGCACGATCCACCTCAAGAGCCAAAAGCTTTAAGTTGATCTCCCCTATATATCTCCGCAACAGAGACTCCGAAGACAGATTCCGACAGTTCCTCTAGATTCATGCTGAATCTCCAACAGAATCAATCGGCCACGAATCCCTGATCGGTCTACAAAGCAAATTCCACAGATGAACTGGTTTCGTACACAGATCGATTCCTTACCCTCCGACTGTAGCTCTTGCCGTATTTATACCTATTCTGGCCAGGTGTAAAGTCACACCAAAAATTAGCAAAAAGTCCGTAACTTTCTTCCTTTTCGATTTTTTGTCGAGTAACCAGCTTTCTCACCAAATCGTCGCCAAAACCATTGCCAAAGTGAAGGGATCAATTGCTTAAGCTCTCTTTTAAAAACTAGGGAGATCTCTGTTAATCCATCTTTTCCTTTAAAAGAGGTGTTGCAGGGAAGCATCAACTCATGTTGTTCTTCAACAGTGTTATTTTTATTTAGTATCATATTGTAGCTTCTCGTTCTCTCACTTAAATTCTATTTGTTTCTATTCTAGGATTGTTTTTGTTTTGGCATTTCCTTCTTTTACCTTAGAAAGCTCACATTGCAGATTAGTTACTATCTCACTTCTATCTCTTCAAGTTTTTGCCTTAAATTTTCTATTATAAAATTTCTTTCCTTATCTCTTTCTTCTGATGCTAATTTCCATTCCTCATTTTTAACCCTGTTTTCAATTATTCTTCATAATATGCATTACCAGTTATAATAATTTTTCCATATTCCTCTTCCTCGTTTTCGGAGGTAAATTTCCACCTCGTTCATGCGCTAATTTAACCAAATCATTTTTTAGTTCTTTGCCGGCACACTTAAAATTGCTTCAAATACACTTCAGTAGATCCAAACAATTCTTTCTTTCTAGCTCATGCATGAAGGGAATAAAATTTATTTACTTGTTTGTGCTCTTTCCGCAGTTCATATCCCAATACAATGCCTTCAAAAAGATTTGTCTCTTTATTCAATGAGGGGTATGTAATTTCATTTCTGAATGATAAATTTACTTTTTTATTTTTATTCCACTTTAGATAGTTAACTCTTCACTTGTATTCTCTTATAAATTTTTCTAATGTTTACTGCTCGAATCTACGTTGCTTAACATTTGTCTTCATCTTTAGGAAAATGAAAGTAACGAGGTTATAAACAATAGCAATTCAATATATTCATACAGACTTTTTATCACAAACTAGTTTGGTGAAAAGGACGGCTTACTTTTTCGTTTGTCACCTGTTTTCCTTTTACTGGAGATTATAAGTAAACAAACAACAACCTTTCAGAATCGGTACTTACAAAGAGCTTATTACAAGTGAGTGACAACACAATTAACTATTCGCCTCATTTGATGATTTTTTCAGATTATCTTAGTAATTCGAAATTGAAAAACGCTCATTTTCCTATACTTAAGAATTTCTCGAAATGACTTTGTGAATGAATTTAAAGGAATTTCTGGAAATACTTTTTAAAGATCTTTCAGTTATTTTTAAATAGGAAATTATTTTGAATCAAAATAAAGTTAATTAAACTTAATTTTTTTTTGTACAAATAAGGTTTCTAATGAATAATGAAAGTATTTATAGATATGCTATGTGCATAATAAGTTTATTAATGTAGAAATAATAATTATTAAGAATGCACTTGTGTGTGAATATGAACATCTGAAAGAAAAATGTTGCACATAGGATATGTACTTTCGTGGTTCTAAGCAACAGATAAATAAAACAATTTGCCAATTAAATGCCTCAAAAGCTTTTATGCCTTTATAGACAATAAATAAAGGCTTTAACTTTGATGTATTGAAGGAATGATTGGATAAGCTTAATTTATTACTTAAAAAACAACAGGTAGGAGGAGCGAGATTTCTTTGTTAGTTTCTTTTAAATAAAGGTTTTCTTCTCATCGATATACCAATTATAAATGTACATGCTTATGAATTAATTTTATATATACCATCAAGTTCTATCAAGTTATATTGCGTAACTTTATCTTATATTTGTACAACAAAATAAAAAAAATGCTGAATTCTCATAAAAATCTATTCTTTTACAATATGATGAATACACTCAGCGTCAAAAAAATTGCAACTGGAAGGAATAGTCATATTGAACTGATATTAATTTGAAAATAAGTTAGTACTCATTAAAAACAAAAAAAAAATACTAAAAAATGAGAAAGAATATTGCACTATTGTTCAATATGCAAAATCATTAAAACTCTCAAAATTATGTTGGACCGTCATTCATTTTTCATGCATTTGCCGTACGTAGTGACATGGATCAGTAGACTCTTAACAGTTTCTCGGCTCAATTGATTCCAAGCGGATTGAAATTAAGCATGTATATCTTGCAAATTGTTTGGAGTAATGAAGTCTTAATAGAATGGTCTATATAATCTTCAAAGTTTTCTTTGAGAAACAGGTCTGGCAACGGCATAGTGCTGCTGGACACGGCATAGTGTCTTAGGCTGCGAGGCAATCTCTTGAGAATGCAGAAATAGGAGCATGAGCGTGTCTTCTTTAAGTAGAGACCTAGGTTAGGAGTTTGCAAATAATGCAGGACCATTGGTCGAAGAACCTCACTTACGTACTTTTAGGCTTCTAAAGTGAATCTGACGAAGACCAATGATGATCGGGCATCGTACGAAATCGCACCCCATATTATTATACCCTGTTGTCTGGATGTGTGGTGAGTGACAACATATCCTTGTATAGTCATGGTTCTGACTATACACGGTTATGATTATCCTCAACACCAAGAGAAAAGCGAGACTCATCACAAAACAGGATATGCTGCTTCTTGTGACGCAATTACGATCTCTGGCGACGTTGCTAGGGTATCACGAGCAATCTGCATATTAATCTCCTTGTAAGCAATCCAGGAGAAATCCTTCATCTGAAAATGGTGGGAATTGTGGCAGTTGGAGTGTTTCACGCTTGTCTGACAATTCCTCGATGTTCCCTGTTTTTCGTCCGTATAATTTTACCTCCTTGAGATAACATCCTTATACCCAAATCCACGCATAGCAAAATTGGAACATCTGTGCCACCGATATGACGAGTAATGCAAAAGAATGACCATCCGCCATCAAGCAGTCCTACCCTGTGACCCTTTTCAAAGGCTTCCAGCTTTTCAAACGGATTTCTTTTTCTTCTGAAAGGGATAAATTAAATCCAAACACACTAGTTAGAACCAAAACAACGCGCGTTCACTTTTTAAAGGATACTCAGTGGAGTGTGAAGTCTCATGTTTGTTGAAATTATTAGCGCTGACTCGGCTGACACATAAATCATTTGCATATTTAACAGAGAAGGAATATTTTTTTTAATTTGTCTTTACCTACCTTGATTGGTTCTGGGTGCGACTGATTTTGACATAGAGTTTATAAGTAGTGTTTTTTTTTCATTTTAATAAAAGAAGGTGAAGAACAAAAAACCAAATGACCGTTTCGAGTTAGAAGCAATTGTCAATTATCAGGGCAGGATATATTAATATGCTACAATGTATTGAAGACACTTTTTAAAAGAAAACATATTTCTTTTAAACTGTAGGTGAAATATTTAATCCCATAAATACTCCACAATAATTAAAAATTATAAAAAAAATACTATTGTTGTTTAAAGGTTTCTGAATTTAATTTTTCGCTCATAGTCCAATATGGCTTATGTGGCTTTGCTTGTTGCATTTAGCTCAATGAACGAGCGACTGAGCTTTTCCTGCAGATGGAAGCTGTCAGTTACCCATAGATCACCGTACGAGTGAGAAAGTGTAAGGAGAACATTTATTTCTGAAATTGGATATTTATTTCTGAAATTACAGATGAATTTGATCAATGTTGGTAAATTAAATTTTGCGTATATCTTGGTGATTCACAAGTGGAAATGAACCAGAAAACTATGTACTAAGTAGAAATGGTCCGGATTTCAGTCCGGATAACACATCATACAGAATGCTACGTACCAGCTGCGCACCATTTCAAAACAAACATTTCAAACCTGGTTCCGACAGCAATAGAAATATTTAGAGAAGTTTGTGGCCGTAAAACGTAATCAATTTGCAGGAGATTAGTGTAACGTAGTTGCATATTTATAACGAGTACTTTTTATGCATAAACGTCAGGTAATTTTAACTCTTTATTATTTTCAAAGTCATAGTCATTGCGGATTGTAACGTAATGAAAAGTTTAAGTACCTTAGGATAAAATTGTATTTCTATCTTGAATACCTTTCCAGCTTCAATTCCCTAAAGGAAATACAGGATTTATATTGTCAAGTCAACTTTCGGCCCCAGTGGGATACTTTTTTCCTTCGTAGTTATTAGTAAAATACACTGAGGTGTATGTTCTGTTCTTCTCGTTCTTTTGCTTTATTTATCTTACGTATTTGTTTTCTCCTTTTTACTTCGCGGATCTATCTCCCCTGACTCTTTTTGTCCACTACCATTTGTGATTCTGTTACGTTGCCGATAATAAAATGGAAACTTGAAAGTTATTGATAATTATTATTATTCCAGCATATTTTTGAATAAAAAATGGGGAACGTTGTTCTATTCATTTTGCGTAAGAACTTTATATCTGTCGTTGCATTTATTACGACACAATTAAATATGTTCGTGCTCGAAAATAGTTTCCTTTCCTCCGGTGACGGGAACAATTTCATTGAAATATTGAATTTATTACTTTTTTAGAATTTATTGAATTTATTTTATTGAACCTAAGATTTGTTATAATGTGGAAAAAATGTAAGCAATGTAAGTAAAAAAAATGATATAAAATTTATAGTAAAAAAATAATCATTTGCAAAAAAAAAATACTCTAAAATTTCATTAGTACAAATAATCTAAAATATATAAGACTCACTATTTGAATTATAGTTTAATAAATTGCAAGAACAAAATAATAAAAATAACGATTTTCACGAATGAAGTTAATCGAAAAAAATATTTAAAACTCTATTTCTGCGTTATCCATTTCCAAACTACTTCTGATGTCCAACGTTTTCGAATTTCTAGATTTCTTAGATTTTCAAGAAGTAACATGGAAAGAATTTTAAATAAATTTTACTGTTCTGAAATCTTATTTTCTATGCATAATTAAAAAGTCCTAATCAAATCATCTATTACATTCATCGTGCTTATTTTAAGAGTAGACAAAAATGTGTGCAAAATTGTAATAATAGGCTTGTTTTTTTACATCTTGGCTTCCCAAAAACATTAATTGTTTTAGCTGCATTATTTGTTTGTACTAAATAGTATGTGCTATTTCTGACGTTTTAATTGCGAGATTTACTCAGTTGAAATTGATAAACAATATGGACTGTTTGGAGTCAATTTTTACAAGATTTGTAAATTATTATTGTTCTTTGTCTTACTAGAACAAATTAAAAGAGTAACATCAACATATCATAGCAAAAAAGTGGCGGATTTTATTATTTCTGAAGAATCGAAATCCTAAATCTCCCATTCTTTTAGAAATGAGTCAAAATGGTACTAAAAAATTTATATCAAAATTGATTAATATTTATAAGAAAAATATATGCTATGAGAAAAGGGATATAAAACGCAATTTGCATCATTGTTTTTAAGTCTACATTTACCGAGTTCATTTAAATTTGGTTTATTACTATCAGAGTTAGGGTTTATTGGTTTAATTAAAGTCGCACTAGAAGCAACATGAGGACTTTTGGCGACGAACCTCGTAATTTTGAGTCTTGGTCAAGTGACGAAGACGACACTTGAGCTGCCCTCTCTCATAACTTCCACACCACGCCATTGGGAGGACTTTTGGCTTCGACAGGTTTACCGTGTATCAGCACCGGATACACGGTGAGTTTCAACTTTAGGAACTATTGAACATAATTTAAAACATAATATCTCTAACACGCGTGTGTGCATAGCCTCATTTGAATTAATCTTTCAATACCTTCTAATTTGTCAACACTTTTTCTCTATAAGTTAGTGAGAAACCTAGTAAGTGAAGTTTGAAAAGGCTAATCTTTTCCTTTTCTATCTATTGCGCAAACTTTGAAAAACGAATGAGAACTCACAAATATGTTGGGGTAGAATCGTTAGAACAGAATAAAATCATATAAAAGTTATATTACAAAATTCAGAACAAATTTCGCAAATGTATCTTATAAACTCTGTCTGGATGCTAATCTTATTCATAACCAGAAATTTATATACTTGTTCAGAAATCATTCGCTTTATTCAAGCATTATGATCAAATAAATATATTTTCTAACCCTGCGAAATTGACTTTAAGCTTAGTTTAATTAAAGGAGGATGTTTTGTAAATTAGATAAACAAATAACAAGAATTATGAGAAGTTATTAATCGAAAGAAATGAGAAGGCAAATAAAATCCGACAGTAAAACACGCATCGCTATCGATTGAACAACATACTTTGCATTCTTTTATTCTTTACTTTGAATTATATTCTCCTTGTCTTTGCGATCTACTCTATAGATTATTAATTTTGTCTTAGTCGTAAACTAGTTTTCCGGAAACCTACAAAATAATCAGCTTATAAAAAGTTTTTTTTTACCTGAGAAGATTAAAATTAGAATGTGCATACAGGATAAAGGGATAAGTATGTTATGATAAGTCCAATTTAGAAAAACAAATGTACCTATATTTCATAACGGAGATAGCGTCTGACAAATATTACATCTTTCGTTTTTTGAAAATAATTTATTTGTAAAAACTACAGTATACTCAGATTATTCGCATTAAAAACGAGAACGTTTTAATAGGAAAATATCTTAGCATTACAATAAGACAATATATGTAAAAATGGTGAAGATTATATGTATTAAATATTTTAAACGTCTTATAATGTAGCGAATATCAGCGTTTCTAAGCACATGTCTATAAATTATTAAGCTCGATTTATTTTTAAAATTTAGGAACGAATGAATAAAAATGCAATTTTTCACAATAAAATAAGAAATTAAAAACAATATTATCTTAAAGGAAAAGAGGAGAAGTATGGAATATAATTTCATTAAGTACAGGTGAATTTATTTGAAGAGAATAGAGTATCATATTAAAGTAAGACTGATTCTATTCAATTTATAACTGTATGAGAAAAGTCGGATTGTAATATCAAGATTAAAAAATTATTTGTGATTATTATTATTGTTGATTATTAAAAATTATTATTAAGCATTGACAGCCTTAAAGGATATGGATTTGAACCTTCACTTTGTACTTTTCTGTGGATAGATAGTGTATAATCGTAAGATTTGAAAATAAAAGGTGCAAGTAACACATTTTTTTGTCTAATTCGAATATTTATTTACCTATAATACAAGGATTTTATCTAACAGCATTTTTAGTACTTACTTTTTTTAAAAAAATATTATTTTGGATAACTTTTATTCTTAAGGAAATTTTTTGAATACAGATAATTGTTTGAACCGCTTTGACAAATAATCTGTTTTGAAATGTATTTTATATTTACTCGTATTAGTGGTATAATTTCAGTCAAAAACTTAGAAACAAATTAAGACAATACGCAGCTATAGTTAAAACAATATGCATAAACAAAATTTTTAGTTCTTAAGTATCTAACTGAGCCTTAAATTTACTAAAAATAACATTTTCAAATGCAAATAGAAAATAATAATTGGTAATTGATTCAAAAATTATATAAAAAATTTAGGAAATTTGAGCCATTACTTTCCACGTATAGTTTTGTATAAAGAAATAATCACGTATGTACAAAGTAAAAAAGAGTGATTGTAAGAAATTTCTCTCCTTCAGATTACAATTTGTCATTAGAAATAGAGCTGAATTTAATTTGGATAAGTATTTTTAAAATTATTCCTAAACGGGAGATACTTTGAAGAATAAAATGCTACTCATTAGTACCAAATTAACGTTCTTCCTCAGCTGAACTCAATTTCAAACTTTTATATTAAATACTGAAGTTATAAATCAGTAAACATATTAAATTAGTTAGAACTTGACAAGATTTGTTAATTAATAACAAATTTTGTAAAGTTCTGATAACATTTGACACATAATCTGATGTTATGAAAAAATTTGTAGAAAATGTCCAAAAGGAAATTAAATTGAAAAAGTAAACTGTTGCTTTAGAAAGAACCTTGTATTTGCAAATTTACAGTTAAATTAAGGAAACATATACAGTAACATTTTCTATTCGTATTTGAAATAACCTTTAGTATCAATTCATAATTTCTATAGAAATTATTGAACTTTGCATTTTCTATTGAATATTTTTCTGGAATCGCAAGTTGATTGAAAAATGACTTCGAGACTCAAAAGAGAGATGGGTGGGAAAAAAGTTTCTAAAGTTTTAATCTGGTTCAAGGTATTCACATAAAATAAGTTAACAAATAAACTTTAAAAAAAATAGGACCAAAAAAGCGTCTCTATATCATCAAATACGTAAGAGAATAAAATGAAACAAACGATTTTTTTTTCTCATTCAGTGCTTTGCAACGGATTCAGAGAAACATTTGAATACCACAACGGCATTACAAAAGGGAAAATATTAAAATATAAATAAAAAAAAAAAAAAAAACGAAGCCCCATAAGCAGGAGAAACTGGAAAAATAACAATAATCTATTTCCAGGAACAGAAATAAAAGACACAGGACCTCTGGGAATATTGTATCTGTGCTCTATAAAGTGAGATCTAAAGCTTACTTCCAAGAAATGAGATTCGAAATAAATTTTGAATACATATCACTTTATATCAAAGAATCCTTTTCAAATCCATTATTTCAAAGACCTTTTATTGAATATTTCTTAAAAACATGTGTTATTTTGCTTGCAAGAGTAGAATGTCCGATAACAATTTTTAAGTCAAAACAATTAAACTAATACATATAAGCTTAAAATAAATGTATAAACATATGAAAAAAGAAAAAAATTAAGAATTATTATCTGAGAGGTATACGTATAAACATCTACTTATTATAGTATTAGCAAATTTTGTTCGAAATTCAGTAATCAGAAATTGAACTTTTTACCGAAACTATGACATACTGTACAAAGTTTCAAAAACATAAGCGAATTAATTCCTTAATATTATTTCTGTAAGATATTGCAAGTATATTTTTTGAATAATATAGCTGCATCTAGTTCATAGAAAATACATGTCACAAACACACTCTAGGGGTTCCCGAGAGCCCTCAACCTGTAATCACCAAGGCAATGAAGCCCGTGGGAGAGAGGAAAGGTCCTTCGAGTACTTGGGAACGAAAAAATCCCAATTTCCCCAAATTCCCTAAAAGAGTAAAGTGCCTGTCAGGTATTATAAACAAAAATACGAATCTAAATTTCATTTGTTTTAAAAAAAGGAAACAAAAATTAATTTATTTTCACACACATAGCATTTGCCAAGAAGTTGACATATCATTTGCTATTATCACGATGACAAATTAAATAATTCGATATAAAAACCAACGTTTTTATATGGTGGCAAAGTTTATTAAAGAAAATTATTGAAATATTAGTTAAAATTGTTGGTTATTTTTAACTTAAAATTGACTAAAAAAGAGATATTTGTGAGCGTATTAAAAAATTCATAATACTCATAAAATCAAAACATGCATTTGAAAATTTGTAAGTCATTCTATTAAAAAAGAATGGGAACCAGAATTCAGAAAAAATTATTGTGATAAGACATGGCGCCAAATATTGGAAACTTTCTTTCTTGCGAATGATTACTGACTGAAAGTCAGCAACCCTTACTATCTCGGAGATAGTAAAGGGGAGATAGTATCTCCCCTTTGTGAGTACAAAAGGTTTACGATACCGCATGCTGCGTGGGGAGTGCCCGGTGTTCCCAGAGGGGGAAAGAAATTTTTTCCTCAATCCTAAAAGCGCCGAGATGAAAGAATATTTATACTTATTAAAATTATTGAAATATTAGTTAAAACTTCTCGCAAACGTCTAAATATTGCATTGTTAGGCCAGTACGAACGATTCCCAAAATTTCAAAGCTCTAGCTTGATGGGAAGTTGATTAAATTAAATATCGAAAATTTGATGACACACACTCACACACACACACACACACACACTAAAATAACATATATATCTAAAATTAGCCAATATAATGCTTTTATCTTGGTTTCAGAATAGTAAAAAAAATTATCTGAGTTTTAACAAGGTTCACATAAATGCTTCAAGAATCTTTGTATTGTGATAAACTAGCTCGACGTCATTTCATTGCAGCCAATAGCCAGGGTAACTCTTGAATTTTTGTGGTTTATTTGAAAATACTTTCTCAATGCAAGGAAGTAACAGCATTACGGTATAATAAACAAATGGTTACACACAGTTACAAAGTTAGACAAGGAAATTCTAAGCATTTAACATAAGCACAATTACTAACAACAATTTTTATGTAAAGTAGGGAGAATGAGGAGCCATCTTCATTTCTATGTGTCACTGTTATGAATGACTTTTTCCAGTTACCGAGCTTTCACCACGCAGTTACGCAAATAGTCCGTGGAAATCACATTTAATCGCTGAAACTAAGGAAACAACTAAGAGCTTCTGTTACAAGTTTTCGTTAGTGTTAAAGGCTCAAATAAAAATTAATTCATTTTCTAATTTTCTTAAGTTTTATTAATACATAAAAATTTCTATACCAATGTGTGACTTATTTATTATCCTTTGGAGAAGAAAGTATATATTATTACCCTCTTTTACAGATATACAATGTAGAAATTAGTGAGATATATTTTATTTGTTCATAAGCATTTACAAAAAACAATAAATATGTATAAAGACGGGAATTTTCCTTGATTTAAGATAAAATTTTACGTTTTAAATTTTCTTAAATCATAAAAATATTTAAAAGTCTACTTAGTAGTATTAATCTACGAAATAGCTATAAAAATGTACTGCATTCGATTTTTATTTTGTCTTTTTTAATTTGCCTCTTTTTGAAATTTTACCAAGCAGAAATCGACAGCTCAGTTTCGTAATTTTTTCCAAAACTATGATTTACATTTTGGCTATTTAAAACCAACACGTGTAGCTCTTTGAAGTAAAACATTGTTTTGTATGCAATATTTTTAATTTAAGTACGAAATGATAATAGTTATTTTAAAATTAGTTATTTGAGAAGATATTTATAAATCTATTCTGGATAAATATCTTTCACAAATGGCCCCAAATCTTAATTAAAGTAGTTGAAACTTTTGTTTTGAAATTCCTTTTATCATTTATGCTATCTAATTTGATATTTATTTTATCGGATTAGTATGCTTTGCATTTCTTACCAATCTTAACATTAGGAATGTAAAGTTTAGAAGTAAGAATAATTAGACAGTAAGTGAGATAACTGACAGGTGATAGCTTGTAATTAGAAAATTCTTTTTGGTTATCTGTGTTAAATTATTGTTTTGAATTAACAGGGGACATATAATTACAGATATTATCATGATAATTTTTTAATGAATTATGTAAAAATGTGAGAAATGGTTAGCTTTGGTCTGTAGCAAGTTATATATTTCCATTATTTGGTATTCTTGGTGAATAAATATGTCAAACTCATAATGTAATTAATGCCTGCTTGGAAAAACATTAACTGTTACGAGCTTATGTCTTGTTGACGAGAATTAAAACGAATTCAAAGATATAATCCATATTAAAATCAATATTTAGTTGTCCAAAACTTATTAAGATTTATAAATAGTTGTTCTAGGAAAAAAACTTATAAATAATAATGAAAATATTTTGAATGCATTAGAAATGTTTTAATTGGAAACCTAATCCGTCTCCTTAACTTTTACATAGTTGTAAAGCGCATATTGAGAAACATCAATACTATATAAATGCACTAATTATAAATTATTTTCTGGGTTTAAATTCACTTGATAAAAAAACGATGAAAATATTAAAATAACACAAATGCTGCTTTTGAAAATGAATACAATTCTAGAAAATAATATAGGTGAAATTAAATTTCGCATTACATGAAATAAAAAATCAGACTTTTAAATGTTAAAATTGTTTATTTGAAATCTTTTTAAAATAAATTTTTTTTAAGAATTTAAACACAAAAGTAACATTTTTAACTCAACAAGAAACAACATAGAAATGCATTTAAGCCTTACAGTTATCCTATCATAAATAGTAAATATTTCCACAAGCCCGATCAATGCATGCATCTAAATAATTAAAATGTGTCACTGTTTTTAATTTTCTGAAATAAATATTTGATTTGAAGCGAAGGAGTTTTCAGACTTTGCCTTATTTTACATTTCCTTCGATTTATTTATGAATACAGTAAAAGGATGAATTTATCTTCTTCACGTATTGATTGAAACAAAATATCGATATTTAAAGAATAAACTTGTTTGGTACAGAGACGTTTTAACAATGTTTCTTTATTCAGAAGATTTATGGTTGAAAGAAAGTCATTTTTATTGGAAAGGTGGTAGCGGATATCGGTAAATGATGATTGTTCCTTCCAAAATTAAATGCCAAAAATGAATTTTTTTAGTATATATAATACATCTACATGAAATGGTGCTATATCATAAATATAATTTCAAAGTTAATGTTTTTATTAAAGAAAAAGCATTTTATTATAAATGGGTAAATTATAAATTTTGCTCGTAGAGTTTTAATTGTTCTTATATGGATCTGAGTAATAATTTATGAAATTACCTAAAATAAGAGAATTTCACTTTTTAATCAAAAACTTCAATAATTTTCTACAGCCTATAAATTCTGAAGAAGTTTTATATATCAGTTTTAGAATTTTGTTCAAAATAAAGAAAAAGAATTAGTATACACTATAAATGATTTGATTCCTACTTTACGGTAAAGTTGAAATAGCACCATTTATAAATAAAATCTCTCTTACATTGCAAAATTTCTTATAAAAAGAACAACACACAAATTATTTTTTTTCTTAATTAAATGATTATTTATCTCCAAAGAGATAAATATGTAATATCTTGTTTTTGCTCCATATGCTAAAGAATCGCGGATAAGTGTTTATATCCATATGTTTATATACATATAATATACGATAATATGCTCTCTAACAAATTTGCTTTAACTACAATTTAAATTTGCTCCGATTTTTTTTCTAAGTATGCTTTGTAACTATTTTCATTAAGATTCGATTTTATATGTCCATATTCAAAATTATAAATGATGGATCAACATAATATTTTCATACGATGTAAGAGAGAGAAATGAAACAAAACTATATATACTTGATTAAATTTTAATGTTAAGCTTTAAAAAAACTTAGAAGTTAATTTAAATGCAATATATATTCATATACTTACTAAAGAATTAACATGCGGAATTAAGTAACAAATAACTTTTGAATTATTAGAAATGCTGTCTAATTTGTCATCATTTATTTCTGAAACAGATCAGTTAATATTAAGTAAAATAACTGTAAATAGTAATAAGAGTTATATTATATAAACCTTAACAAGATATAGAGATTTGCATCATGATACTAAATGCACCGTGCAAATTCGAAATATTCTATGAAGAGAATATTTACTCGCCTTTAATAAATTCAAAGACAAATGTAACTGATGTTGATCAACCGAATAATTTAAACTCTAAGTAGGGCCTTTGTATTAAGAAGAATAAAAGCATTTTCTTGTACATTTCATGCTACTCCTGAAGTGTTATTGATCTTTAAATGTATTATCTGATACCATAGTTGGATTTAGACAACATGTTAGTTAGAATTAGAATCCGAATATAAACACCCTTTTTTTCAAAATAATTATGATTAAATCAGTAAAAGATAACGTTTGTGTACAACAGTCAAATAACATTTCAATACAACATATCTATGCAAAATACACAAACACACATACTCATACATATATATATATATATATATACATACATTAATTTTACACAATTTTTAAATTACGAGAAATTTTCCTATTTATGAATTTTTACTTCCATTTATGATACACATCATACGCTTACTAAAAATAATTTCTTTTTAAAAAAGTCGAAGTTATTGATAACCGAACTCTTGGGAAATATAAAACAAGGATCTTGTGAAATAGTAAAAATAGTTTCATAATGAATATCGCAATGTTTGTCTACATAATAATAAAAGTTGTGATAAGGTTTAAATTATTCAAAATACGGAATACAATTATAATACTAAAATAGTAAATTAAATTACAATATTTATAATAATAAAAGTTGTAAAACATACAAAAGGATAAATAATGAACAATTTAAAATTAACTCCAAATTTGTTTTTCGCAAAGACTATAATTGTATTTATTTAATGAAATGTACGATTTGTGAACATAAATATAATGGGAAACTGGCAATAATATTAATATACCTTTAATCTACCTTTAATATCAATATGCCCTTAATATATATATATATATATATATATATATAAAGTGAGAGAAGGGGAGAAAAAGTTATAATAAAAACTTTAAATTATAAAAATGTAATACTATTAAAAACTCTTAGGAACTGAATACTTCAGAAATAGAATATATGAATTACAAAAAAAAATAATGATATTAAAAGCACAAAAAAGAAATATAAAGAAAAAAAATTAAAAATTAAATTCGTTTACAACTAAACAAATTCTAAATATTGCTATTCACTAATACCAATGATTTAGGACTCAGTATATTTTATATTAGCTTTCATGATCAGATCTTTTCATCAATAATATCTTTGTAAAAATTATGATGTACTTTTATTAAAATATATCATCTTTAACCCATGATGGTAAAATGTGTGATAATTTCTCCATTTCCACCTATTTTTAGTATAAGTTACTAATTAAATTATACTTACCTCGGTATTGTCAAAACCATGTATATAAAAGGGCCCCATTTCAATTTTATTAACAATTCATAAGATAAATAAATAATGAAAGAAAAAGTTCCACAAATTTGATTAAGGATAAATATGGCACCGTTTTGTCGAGCGGGAACAGAAAGAATCTTCTCCAGCTATGAAGGATAAAAGTTTATTTAAAAATGTATTGTGAGGTAGAACAGAGACATATCAAAACAGAAAATCCATTAAATATAGGATTTTGAAATTCGTTGATAACTGGTTAACATGTGTTTACAGTATTGTGTTGTGTTTACTTCTGAACGCCTTATTTGTGTTGCAATATTTGTGATCTAACATTTCTGAATAACAAACATTAAGGCTCTTATCTTTAAAAGCACTTAATACATGATCATTTATTTTGCTTGCTGTATAACTATTTATAAATTTATACAAATTATTAAAGTAAAGAAACGATCATAAAGATTAATTGAAGATACATATAAAATGATTGTTATTTTAACACTTTAAGAAGCTTTAACCCATATGCGTACTGGTGAAATAAATTAAGATAACTTGCATATTTTATCGAATTGCATGAAAATAATTGAACTGAAGGAAACTCCCTGCTTCTAGATAAAAATGCAAATCTTGTACGGCAAATACGTAAGCGTACACGTGTGTGTAGGCGGAGCGAGCAGAAAAAACGGCTTTATAAACGTGTGGAGGGTAAGATGACTTTCGTTCGCTAGCACACTACGGTGAATTTCTTGGGGTTATCTTGTAGCAATCGGTTTAATTCACATCGGAACAGTAAAACTGAGTAACCACCAACGTTTAGATGATGGAATGAGATGGCGAATTGTGGAGAGTATAGAGGCAGGCCAATCGCAAGTCCAGATATTCAGAGAGTTTAATTTAACGCCCAGCGTCGTGTGTAAGCTATGGTAACAGTTTCAGGATATTGGATCCATCGAGAGAAAGCCTGGGCAAGGTCGTCCAAGAACCACGACGGCCGGAGGAGATCACCATCTATTCCTTTAGCGAGGCGTAACAGAAGGGCTACAGCTTCTCAGCTCTCTCGGGACCTGTATGCAGCCACAGGAACCCATGTAACAAGGGTGACTGTTTCCAAAAGATTGAATGAGAGAGGGTAGTTTGAAAGAAGACGGGCTGTTTGTTTCCCGCTCACCTCTACGAACATGAGAGTCCGATTAGCATGGTGCAGGCGGCAGTGATTGGAGTATGGATCAATGGGCAACCGTTCTGTTCCCGTTTTAGCCTAAACACCGATTCTCTCCGTACTTTCATATGGAGAGAGCCAGGGACCCGTTACCTACCCTCCAATGTCCATGAAATCGACAATAATGGTGGTGGCGGTGTAATGGTCTGGGCAGGCATCATGTTGGATGACCGCACACCTTTCCAAGTTTTTGACAGAGGCTCTGTGACTGGTGTGAGGTATAGGGATGAGATCTTGGAGCCCTATGTTCGTCTTTTCAGGGGGGCAGTTGATCCTGATTTCCTTTCATTGTATGACTACTTGATGCCACATATATCTCTTCTGGTCGATGAATTTTTCGAGAATGAGGAATTCCGCCGGATGGACTGGCCAACCAGGTTTCCAGACTTCACTCCTAAAGAGCATGTTTGGAACGTTCTGGGGAGGGCGATTGCTAATCGCAACCCCCCCTCCGAGAACCATCCAGGAACTAAAAACAGCATTGGTGAATGAGTGGGACCAATTGCCCCAGGCACTGATAAACTGTCTTATTTCCATCATGACATCACGCTGCAAGGCGTGTAAAGCTGTAAGAGGGGACCATACACCCTATTAACCCATTTATTTTGTGTATTCTGCAACCCCAGTTTCAGATCTTTAGACTTTCATATGTGTTACGCACAAACATGTGTATCTATTATTACAGTTGAATGTTTATTTTGTTTGTATTATATCAACCGATGTTCACACAAAATTTTATTAAAATCTGTTCAGTAGTTCTGGAGATCTTAGATAAAGTATGAAAAATCTCTTAATTTCTTACACCAGTGTACTTTAAATAATCTTTTAATGTGAAAATATGAAGGGAAAAAACATTTAATAAATATGTACGCATTATAAATTTTCAAGTTACTATTGAAATTGATTTGTATGAGCATACGTAACAAAGATGAAACTTTTCATTCTTTATATCTGTCTTACAAGAACGGTAAAATTGCAATTATTGTTTCTTGTGAATAAAAGAGATATTTTAATAATGTGTTTGCATTTCAGATCTTGTTTTAATTCTATTTTTCTTAAAAATAGCTGATATTATCATTATTTTGCTATTCAATGGATGACTGAAAAAGTAATGTGTATTTATATTTTAAGTATATTCATCTTCGAATGAGAAGAGAGAGAAATGTAATTTTTTCAATGATATTTTTCAATTAAATCTGCATGTCATACGTATTTAAAATAAGATTTTTCAATTTATTGTTCATTCAAATTGGAAACTCGCTTTTAGGATAATATATTATTATAGATTGAATTCACTGCATCAGTAGATCAAAAGAAGTACTATGTCGGATGCAAAATCTTATTAGCATAATTGCTTTTTTTTGTAAAATAGGTGAAAATGAATTTTAAACAAATGCGTCGTTTTTTCTGACATTGAGTAAAGATGGTTGGAGGGGAAAAACCAGCTTATTTACTATCAAACTTTTTTTTGTAGTATTTAAATTCAAAGAATACTTTCAGTTCCCTTCTTTTAATTATAACTATTACTTTCTCCCCTCGTTTACCTCGTTATTCGATGCGGTTTATTTATTTTTTTTATCTATATTAAAATGTGTGGATAAGGTTTACGAGAATTTTTCTTACCGTAATCATGAAACTGGAAAATATATAAAAAGTTCCAATTACGAGAATTAAATACATCCAGTTGTTTATTAGGATATTCGTTTGTGACGATATCCTGTGATTAAAAATCAGTATGTTTGTTTATTGGACTTTACCTATGACTTATTTCTGCTCCACCTAATGATACGCTATCCCCAACAATACGCATCGTAATTTTGAGCTACGTTCAAGAGACGAGGATGTCAACTGAGCTGGCATCTCGCTATCTCCTCAAATATAAGCTGCTCACCATTGTTGTTTTCTTTTTTTCTCCATCACTCCCGTTTCTAATTCAGTAAATTAAAGTTGAATGTTCTTTTCCGTTTCCCTGAAACATTTCATTTTATAACTATTCTATAATTTTAAGTTTCAGTACTCTATGATTATGTAATATTTAAAGGTTTATCGCTCAGTAATAATATTTAAAAACCGAGTGAACAAACAACAAATAATATAAGAAAATACAATAGCATAATAGTTGTAAAAGAAAATAAATAAATGAATAAAAATAAAATAAAATAATCATAACATATTTCATATCAGTTTGAAAATCATTCTTTTTTAAAAGAGTTTTCAATCAGGAAAACGCATGAGTGGAAAAAGTACTTTTATCAACGTTTTATTGATAATATCTCTAATTACTTTTTTGCAATAATCATACATTCATGAATGTATTACGAAATTAATGCTGAAAATGAATGAATAATGTGATAGAATTATATTTACACCGTTTAATACGAGCAAAATGAATGCTGTGAAAAAGAAGGAAAAAAAAATTGTATGGAGGGACGAAAAAAGTTCTTTTCTTTTTTTTTTTTTTTTTTTTTTAGGATAATGAAATACGCACTGAAACATTAATAATTTCAACAAACAATATTGTTTCCTTTTAATTTCCATAAAACTGCATACAAGGCTTATAATTTCCTTGTACATACACGTAATCGGGTCCTTCCATTGACATGATTTAATTTTTTTTAAAAAAAAGTAAATTACTGTCTGATTCATCACCGAAAACTTCTATGAAATTTTTCTTCCATTTCTTTAGCTTTGTGTGAAAAGTTTTTCAAATTTTCATAAAATGATAAAATTTTGCGAAACCATTTTTGAAAATTTTTCGAAGTTGACTGCATTCATTGACGAATCACCTGTTGTGACATGGGGGTGTCTTCATCATTTGACAATGCGCCGTCGCAATAAACTGAGATGTGCTGCCATCTAGTGTTTAAACTTTTGTTCATGAAACACTGCCATTTTATATACGGGCGGCAAAAATGAATTGAGCTATCTGAAAGTATGCAAACACGCTCATGCGTTCCTTTATTTTTTACGTTGTAGATAAAGCCACTTTCAAAATAAACTCCATCCACATATTACTGATTAAGTTTTGGAAGGTAAACCGCTTTAATAAAGTAGTTCATCAATCAGCAACTTTATAAAGTGGGAATGTTAATTAAACATAATTAAGAAGGTAAATAGGATGATAATACACTATGTGAAATTAGTGGAGATAACTTCAAGTAATATATGATAAAAAAAACAGCAATAATAATAGAAACGAATAGAAATCTACGTAATGATAGAAAACCTGATCTCTTCGTCACGTTGAAAATCGAATAAAAAGAGACAAGAAAAAATTTGCTATATGGGTTAACAGATAGATATAATTTATTCAAATAAACGGAACATATTATTTTCTTTATTGAATTGAAGTTATTACCTTGTGGTTTCGAGGAAAATAGTGCTACTGAATTTTAAGTTTGAAGGATCTCAAAATTAAAATATATATATTTTTTTAGCAATTTGGAAGAAAATAATCATTTCTGGGTTTGTCGGAAAACGGTTTAAGTAAATATTTTAATTTATTACCCTGAAGTCTAAGTCACCCGGTACAGATTAAGAGTTTGCCTATCCATTTTCTAAAATATTTATTGGTATGGATTGATAATTGAGTTGTAAAGGAGAAACAAATTACCTGAACCTGTTAAGCCTCATCAATTATTAATGGGTCTCAGATAAGCTACAGAAATAAAGATGAAAGAATCTAATTTGTTTCAGAATGTAACATGTAAAAAAAATCTGTGATTATTTTGAAGATATTAGATTTTTATATAATTTTTGTGATATCATTCTAACAATTTCTTTACACCTTTTCGAAATATCTGATACTAAACTTGACTTGGGTACAAAAAAAAAAAAAAAAAAAAACCTAAGGAAATTTTTGAATAAAATAAAACTCAAGTATTTCCTGAAATATCTGTTAATAACAATTATAAATCATTGTTATGAATTTCATTACAAGAAGGTACAACATCAATATTTTGTGTAATCAAATCAATAAAGCTGCTTTTATCAATTTATATTTTATATAAGATGGTCAAATGAGCTCAAATTCAAGAGATACTGAAACCTTCACATTATACTGTTTCATACCATGAAGAAAGAAACGGTGGACGTGCTGTTTCTTAGAAAATTAAAAAAAAGGGAATGATAACTTTTATTCATATAAGCGTGACCAGTTTAAATCCATGCATAAATTTAAATTGAATTAGAAATAGGAACACACAAAAGAAGAGAACTATTGCTAAAAATATTTCAAGAAAATCAAAGATCACCTAATATAATAAAACTTGAGTGTTGTGATTTTTAAGAATTTCAGATTTTCTAGGAAACACTTCTTTTTAAAAGCTCATAAGAAAAGTGTGATACACTTAGGAAATATTAAATTCATTTCATCAGCAAGAAAAACGTGTTTTGCAATGTACTTTGCAAAATATTTGAGTCATGTACAAAACTGTTTGACATCCCCGATTCATTACTGATTTGCATTAAAAATAATAAAACGACTCTTAACTTCTCTCCTTTAATAACTTCTGTCACAAGATCGTTGTACACATTAAAAATAATTTAATGAAGTATTATAATTATTTAAATGAAGAGGAAATAACTGTCTGCTTTTCGAATAACAACATTTTTCACTGAAAATATTTTTTCCTCCAAAACCATAAATATCATGAAAAGTAATCATTTATTCACACAATAGAATAGTCATCATTTGAGAAAAATCAGCAAAATAATCCAATCCTGCAAAAGGGTATATTAAAGTTATTAAAATCAAACATTATTACTCAAAAAAATCGGAATATCTATATAGCATTTATTCTACATATTAACTGGTATTTATGTGCATAATAATGAAAATATAACTATTAATGTGCTCTTTTTTGGTTTGAGGCAGCCGTAGAGGGGAGTAACTCACATATTATGGAAGAAATCTATAACCTTAGATGTATATATATGTGTATATATACATATGCATGTATGTAAGATATGTATACATACATACATATGCATTTATTATATATAGAGTTTAATATTATATATATATAATATACATTTTATTATTATACATATATTATTATATGCCATACTATAATACATACATATACATACATATATATATATATATATATATATATATATATATATATATATATATATATATATATATATATATATAAGTAAATAAAAATTAAATATATGTCTGGATTATTATTAGTAATAATTAAAGACTTACAGTACCCTGAATAATAACTAAAGCCTTACGATAATATGGGTTACTTCGATCTACGACTTGCACGAGATTCTAAAAGGGTTGCGGCACTTTTTGTTAGGATCCATTTTTCCTTTCTTGGTTTGAGTTTCGAGTCGTACACTTTCTCTTTACATAAACTGATTGAAAAACTGGATGCGCTTTAACGTAAGAATGAATCAGAAGTAGATTATAATATGTCTACTTTTCGTCATAACTTTTATTATGTAATGGCGAATTAATATAGTTTCTGTCCAATTTTTATAAAGTTTATAAACCTGAATGAAACAATTTCATTTATTTTCATATGCTATACCACTGTAATTTTTAATCATTTATCCCTTTCGCTACCGGAGGGAGAGAAAAGAGCTACTTCTCTGGGCCCGCGGCTTTTTACCGCGGAGTGTCACTGTGCGCAGACGCTTTTAAATATTAAGCCTAATTGGTAGAAAAAATTCCTCTAAAATCGGCTATTCATTAAAATATTTTGGTATTTACATATATTATTTAATATGCTTTAAACATAATATATACGAAAGAAAAAAAGATTTCGTCGAAAATTCTATGTTTTCACATAAAATAATTTTATAAAAATCATATCTTTTAAGAAAATACAAAATATATTTATTCATAATTACATAAATTTCATGGAGTAATGATGTACCACTACATGGAACATATACATATAAAAAAATAAATCTTATTTTGCTGTATGGTATATTTATGTAAAAAAATTCAATGCATAGTCCAACTTCATATGTCTTACACACATATTTTGACGCTTCATGCACGATTTTGAACAAAGGGCATATCTTAGTCCCTTTTTTTATTTTAATGTTTATGAACAGATTTAGATTATTTTCGATAACATTACTGTCAGATTCATTCATTAATTCGCAAATCTCAGTATCAGAAAAATACTTTCTTTTCGTCATGACTGTCGCTAAGAATAAAAACTGACCTAATGAAACGAACAGCTGAGAGCATCTGCTACCAGAAGCCCTATCTCCCATAAAGGGCCATTAATTTTGCTTCGAAATTCTATGAAGCAAGCAAGAAAGAAAAATCATAACGAAAGCAAGTGCATGCTTTAAATTATGTCATTACATTTAAAGAGCCACGGCGCAACACGTGCTTTTAACAATCACCTCCCTCCTGCTAGCCAAAAAGGAAATCCAAACCCATATCACTAAGGTCAACACTCCAAATTATCTATCGAAACAGATTTCGAAGTATTGTAACGCCATATAGTAACTTTAAAAAAATCAAATAAAACGTTCTCATCAAGCGTATTTCTATTGATACGTTGGGCCGTAGAAGGCACTCACGCAGTGTGTCAAATGTGATATGCTGGGCAAAGGAGAGAAAACGTGAGCGTATCGCATGTGATACGCTGGGAGAGAACGGGTTATTGAGTATGTATATATCACATGATTATATATGAACATACAATCTTCTACATTGAAAATGATTCTAATCATGAATAACATATCATCTTCAAAACTTGCATTAAAATTTTGTAACGTACTTAAATTAAAGTTTTAATTCCAAACCTTTTAAACATTTTTCATTGTTACGGACAGCAAAAATTATTTTCTTAAAATTCTTAGTAGAATTATTCAGAAACTTATTTTTCGTAGTATTAAGGTGACTTATTTTCAGTCGTAAAATAAAAGAATAATAAGGTACTTTTAAGTGCCTGTCTTTTTTTAAATGGAATTGGAACTATTTTCTTATTCTTAACGTATACATATTTCACCAAATTTGAGAATAAGGATTTACTTTAATAAGAATTTTAACCAGTTTCAAATTTTGCATGAAAAACTAAAAAAAAAAAAAAAAAAAAAAAAAAAAAAAAAAAAAAAAAAAAACGATAAAAACCTTCGTTTCCTTTTATCTTTGAGACGTTTCACTCGAATAAATTATATTTTCTGAAACACTTTAGAATTATTCGCTTTCATTTCCAGTGATACTGTCGGCGAACATTGCTTTTAATTTAAAATGCAATGCAACATTTAATTCTTATTTTTTTATTAAAAAGAATCATTGTTTTTATATCTGTTTCAGAATTTTTACTAAATTATTTGTGTCTTTTAGATTAAAAGCTGGAGAAAATATTTCAATAATAATGATTTCCTTTAATTATGATTGTGCTAATACTACAATATAAAGTATTTGTTTAGTTTCTAGATATTTTGAACTACTGCCAACGAATGAAATTACTTTTTATTTGGTATCCATTTTATAAATGTTCTAAAGTTACCGTATGGATGACTTTGAGATTCTTTTCAACTTAATGTTTATCAGACGCAATTATTCCATGTCCTAATTGAGGGGAAAAAAATTCACACATTTTTCAGTTCTTGGGCTACAAAACGAAAATCAACCAACCTTGCTATCGCAAAGTGGATTAAGCAATAGATAGAACTATCCTAAAAAGCATAGCTTTTTTTCAATAGAGTTATCTAACGCTTTGCAATTTAGATAAAATTTGTTGCGCTCATTTTCAAATAGTATCAATTTTTTCAGTGTTTCGGAAGAAATGTTTACTACTGTATAAGCTATTTTTTATTGAAATATTTCTTTAAAATATTTTTTTTCTCTGAATAACGTATATAAACCTTCAATCACTTAATATAGCAATAAAATTGCACTAATGGCAGATTAAAACAAAAATTAAAGTACATAAACAAAAAAATTCTTTTTTATTTCATTCTTAGAAATGTACATTGGAAAATATGGTGTTTTAAAATATCTTATGTAGTTTGAGAATTACTGCATTCAATAGTTTTACAAGTAAATTCCAATTAAAAGTAAAAGAAATATATCGAATTCGTTACTTTTTTAATTTATATAGAATTAAATTTTAAATATAAAGGATTATATGTATTATACTGTCATATTCTTGAGCTATTTAATTAAATAATCATACGTATTTTCCAAAAATTTGGAAAATGTATATGTGATAGAAATAATTATAGATATCAATTTTGGAATAAGCATAAACAATTCATTGAAAATCACCACAAATGTAGAAATTCAATTTGCAGACAAATAATGTAGACAAGTAATGTATTATGTGAGTGCAATGTATTGAATTCTGAAAATAATGATTTTAAAAATAAACTTAAACTTGAAATTAACTAAGTTGATAATTTTAAGTTCCCAAAATATTAAACTCTTCACTTTCAAATATAATATTCATTTTTGTAGTTAAAATATTATAAAGTTTTTACTTTTCACCTTTTTACAGAAAGATATCCTTATATGGCAATAAAGGAAAAATATAAATTACACATCATGAAATGCTTCATTTTTTTATCATCATTTATGTTAAATTTCCATTAAACATTCCTTTTCAATAATGCTTGTATGATCAAAAAACTACTTGAAAAAAATGGAAGTAATAAATGTTATTAACTTATTTTCAGCAAAGATATTCATTCGAAAAAAAAGGAATCACATCACTTTGAATTCAAAGCAATTACAAAACTTTTTATGTTTTTTTTCTTAATTTTATTTAGAAGTTTGAAAAGTGAGGTAGTAATTAAAACTCCATCAATGGTAAGATCATCATTGGAATTATGTTGGAAATTTAGAAACTTGGTATTAATGATGTATTGTAATCTTGAGTTAGGTATTAATCAAACAATTTTTGTAATAAATTTACTTATAAATATTGTGCATTCTTTATGATAACATCCTATTAAATAAACGCTATCATCTCAATTATTACTTTATTCACCAGATCTAAAGCTCAACTTACATTCAAGCTTACACAAATCAAATAAATTAGTCAGTTACATCCAGAATATAGATTTATTCATCCTCTAACAAGAAGGATGTTCTCAAAAAAAGTTATATGTCTCCATCGACGAATACTAAAATTTTCTATAATCTGTCAAAGAATGCACATATAAGAATACGACGCGAGAACTTCCTTCAAGTATTAGTTGCTCCAACAGCGTTGAGTCGTTATCTCACATAATGAACTATACACGTCGGATGACTTCGTACACTAAAGCCCTTTATATTACCATATCAATGTTATTCTCCCTTCACTTCAGTTCTCTGTAGCTTTTATACGACTTGATTATATTTATTCACTGTACTTATAATATTGCTTACTACTTTCTTCTTCAAAGTCAAAGAAAGTGTCATATCTTTCAGAAATATTAAGTTACAAAGTTTCAGATGTTAAGAAGCGTATGAAGTCTCTGTTCAGCCTCGGGATCGTCGAAGAATTCCGTCAAAAAGAAAAACAGTACTGAACATCTCGTTCAATTTAGGATTTTACGATTTACTATGGTGACAAATAAGGAAATAAAGGCACTCGAATAGGAAAGAAAGCATTATTTTCAATTAACTTATAACTTCTTGAGTAGGATTTTATAAATTGGTTGAGTAATAGAAAACTATACCTTATATTTCGATAAGCATTTCTTTAATAGACGAATTTCAGTTCTTTTTATCACTATTCGTATTGAAGGTGAAATAAGAGCACCTAACCCAGATGGGCCTATATCTCTTTATCTGAGTTGAACCTGATAAAAACTATTTCTATACCCTGGTTTAATGGATGCTGCACAAGTTAAAGTTTAATGAAGTAATAATTATCACTATTCAAGCCATTCGGCTATTTAAAATTAAATTATTAGAATACTATTTGCTTAACTAAATTTACAGATAAGTTTTCACTTAACTTTTCCCTTATATTACGTCATAGATTAATAAATTATAAAGTTTACTTAATTTGTTTCTCGTTTCAGTTGGTTAGGAAGTAGCCAGGAAAAATTAAATATAAAATTGGAAAGAAACCGCAGTTGTTAGTTAGAAGGAAGTATCTCAACTAGTCCATGTTACATATGTTTATAATTAGAGAAGAACTGATGAAAAAGAAAGTGAATATATATATATATATATATATATTGTCAAATCCATAGAAATTAAATTCGAAAAAATACATAAAATTACTTTTTAGAAGTATTATTTGAAGTATAATATTAATTATATACGTTTCTCATTTATTTAATGAAATATGTACAAATATACTATGTTTACATAACCACAACTCTTTATTTGAATATTTCGGTTACAGCTAAATAAGACTCAATAAAATTAAGGGTTAATAAGACTGTGCGGGGGCAAGGAAAAAAATACAAATTCAATATATTTCTGGTGAAATAATTTTCAACTCACGTACTTGCTTAAATATCGAGTTTCAACTTCACACAAGTCTATCGTAGGATGCACTTGAAGTAAATAACGAATAAGAAATTCAGAATGTGGCGATTTCTATGAGCCTAGAGAAATCTTTCAGGAATTCTCACTTCTGGAAAAAAAGTGATGGTAAAGGTGAAAAATATTTCCGCTTACGTTTTGCTGCGATTACTTGAAAACTCTTTTCATGCTGTTTGCTTGTTTAATATTTTTATCTCTCTTCCTATATAAATGAATGCACATATCTAACGTATAAAGTTTTGGAAGAGAAAATTCGGTTCTTTTGATTCCATGGAAAATAAATATTTTCTCCCTGAAAAAATGTTTCCAATGCGTTTCCACTCATAACGATTTTCAATCCTTAAGAATTTATTTATTTATTTTTTCATTGCTATTATTTTTTACTTTCAGTGCCTTAGGTAGCAAAGTTAACCTAAAGAATGTTATGCCAAGGAATGTCTGAAAAAGCACCTGGTAAGAAATATTTCTATATGTATAAAAAGAAAGAAAGAGTGAAAAAAATTCGCAGCACATAAATGTAGAATAAAGCAAAAAAATTTAGTTTTTTTTTTCTTCATTTAATGTTGATTCTGTAGGTGTAGGCCTTATCGTTCGCAATATGAGAAAAATCAATCTGAACCATATTTCTTATATTAGTTCGCAAAAGAAAACTTTAAAAGTTTGAAAACTTTTTTAAAACTTCCCTTTTAAGTAACACAATGTAGTTATTCTGCAACGATATTATTCCTTTTCAATAATTTTAGATTTTGAGTAGACTTCGTCTTATGCAAGAAAATATCAGGTTTGATATATTAGAATATTCTAATTTGTTCCCTTAAATTATAATATTACAATTATATTTAGAAGTATCGATGCATTTTATTTCTTAAATGAAAAAGAGCTATAAGCAGTGAAATAAACAACACTTGAATCGCAAAGGAAAAAATTATTTCTGGCTCTTTCTTAGTGTTCTTTAGAATATATACTCTTTCGATGCAAAACATTAACTAATAAAGTAATTTTTGCATTTCTATTTTTAAAGAAAAAATAATTATAATTTTTTTTAAATAAATATTTTTCTTGATATTTTTGGTGATATAATTTCGATCTTTCTTTGAATTGCACCTTGAGGATCCAGTGATTGAAGCAATAAACTTTGTGCCGACGAATTTAAAATCAAGTTTCAGGGTTCAAGTTCTTATTCCAACAAAGACTTGATGGATATAGTTATTGAGGTTGCTTTATATAACGATGAATTGAACATCTGAGTACTCAAGGGACAAGGAAGTTAGAAAAAATAGCTTACATTTCCTCCTCATCCCCTGACAGTGACTCCAAATTGTGGTAATCAGAAAATTAAATTTGACTTTTCCTAGTCTCATACAAATTTTGTCCTCTTCATTTGGCGAAGGTTCAGAATTATGTTGTCCGTTAACTCTAGTTCTCGTGCATTTCTTTATTCTACAGTAGTGAATTTTTGCATAGTTTTAATTATTTCTTTAATTTGCTTATTAAATTTAATTAATTTGTATAATTTAGTTTTTATTTTATTTACTAAACAATTTACTTGGACAAATAAGAAAGTAAAATATGTGAATTGCTGCCTAGTGGATATTCAAAGCTTTTTCAATGATCATAAAGTGCAATTTAATCTGACAATACTGTATAATATTTTGAACAGCATTTAATTTTTACCTTTTTTTGATACTGTTAAAGTATCTAAGAATTCAATAATACCGCTAAATTAACTACACAGAATTTTATTTTTATTTTTTTAATTTTTCCTACAGATTTGAACTTATTAAGTCTGGAAAAAAATACGAAAAAGAATTCCATTACGAAGAATTTTTTTTTTTTTTACAAATCAAGTTTTTAGTTCCATCCAGGGTAAAATTTCTTATTTAACTTAAGATTTAGTATTCTAATTTTGATTTTAAAAATCTCTATGGAAACCTGCCTTCTCACATTATTTTTATTATTTATAATTGGACACGAAGAATTAGAAGAATGGTGAAGGAGGAGGAGAGAAGGGGAAGGAAGGGGGCTTAGAAAGTATGTTTGGCATTAACAGGAAAATTAGATGATCATGTCCAAACAATTTTAATCATTTTATACCAAATGATGAGGAATATTACTGGCTTGTTTAAGTATGTTTCAACGTGTTATCTGAGTTCTTGAAATAAGTTTTGATAAACCTGTTAAAGTGGCTTATTGTTTGTTTATATGAATAATTTATAAGTTTGGTTTGTTGAAAAAAAAGAAAGATTTTATAAATTAAAATTCTCTCATATTTTGTTTAAAAAAAACTGTTTGTGATGAAGGTTTTTTTTTTTGAACCAATCTGCTTTAAAACATATAATTCAGCAAATATATTTCATGCTGCAGAAGAAAAAAAAAATTTGTGGACAAGTGTAATGAATGGACTGTAATTCAAAGATATTCAATTTATTCTGTAACCGCAAGTATTTCCAACCACGCGCGTGCGAAGTTTGAATTATTTATTATATATCTCCTAAACATTTTACAAGCTCTCTCACCAAAAATTTCTTTCCAATTTAATATTTCCCCCCTAGTTTTCTGTTGCCTAGCAACCTTGCTAAATTCCGTAAGTGCGATCTGGCACCGAAATGTGGAAAAAAAATGATAGAAACAGGATCATGTGGTGAAATAACGCCAATAGTTACAGTTGGCATAAATGCTGGTATTTTGAGTTTATAATCCAGGAACATGTACTATACTTATGAACAATACTTCGTTAACTTTCCATGACTCGAGATAGGTTAGTGTCAAACCAAGTGACTCGAAAAGAAGAAAAAAAATTCTGTTCGCGATAATTTCAAGAATTATTTCATCAACGAATAAAAAATAAAGGAAATAAGATGAATGAAATCAGTGAAACATAAAACATTTAGTACAAAAATAAATTAAAAAAAAAACCCTTTAATATCAGAACAAATCAAAGCACATGATGGAGAGAATTAGATTTTATAGTTTTGATTTAATCAGTTTATAACATTAAATAATTTCGGGGTATATTCACAGGATAATATTTAAGATCGGTAGAAATTATTGATATTTGTAATTTGATTTTCAAATTATGTAATTACAGTTTTTCATTTGTATGTGTTATGCCATAGGGGAGAAAAACGAATAATACAGTTCCGCAGTCTGAAATTTCTGAAGTTATCAGAATTGACAATTCTTGATGTATTTTATTTCATGTTTTGAAGGGAATTCTTTATTTAAATGATCAAGGAAAAGCAATCTAACTCTTTTATAAATGTAGTCGATATACTACATGTAATATATTGATAATTCATGATAGTTTATTTCAAGTTTCATAAATAGAAGGCTCAGAAAATAGCTTTCAATCAATATAAGTATTATCCTTTATTTAACATGGTCCTTAATTACATTCAGTTATTTTAATATTAAATTAGATCTATTTTAAGGCATCTGTAACGAAAATATGTAGATCGTACGCAGCATGAATATTCTTAGCTATTTTAGAAAACATATTTGAATTTTATGAAAAGTTTATTCTGCTCCGTTTCCATATGCAACTCAGAAGTGATATTTCTGAGTTGCATACGGGAACATCCAACTTTTGACTGAATCAAAATATTCCGTATTCCATTTTCCTGATATTTAATAAGATAAAGCTTACATATTTGGCAGTTAAAAGGTTATATTTTTTTAATAACATAATTTATTTTATATTTAAAATTTAACAATGTCTTTCGTTCTTTTTTAGAATACCCAACTGAATAAGCAATGACTTTCCCTTGTATTTAAGATTATATAATGTATTGATGATGCGAGTAATCTTATACTTTACAAGTAAATAACTTATGTAACAGTTTAATTACAATAATTTTATAAGTATAACATAATCTTTCTGAATGAATAAATCTTTCATTGTGTCAAATACCACCTTAATAGCTTTTGAGAATAAGAAGCCTTAAATAGCTTTTGAGATTTCCGTAAAGAAACGTTTTCAATAAAATGGTTGTCTGCGAGAAGATAACTTTATACATTAAGATGAGTTTAATTAAACATATAATGAAATAATAGCTTTAATTCTTTATTCTGGTAATCAATGTATCCAAAGTATTTAGTTGTAATATGTTCTTTTATTTCAACTACTTGGTACACATTTTTATAATTAAAACCTTCCGGTATCTTACTCGTAATTGCATGCAATTTGTAGATTGATAAAAACGATGCACTCTCTCTCTCTCTCTCTCTTAGAAACTTTCGCAGTTCTCGTCGTTTCTAACCAAAGATGATGTCACCATTAATAAATTACAGGAAGTTAAAAAAATATAATATTAATGGGTTTTTTATTAGCATAGCTAATTAACACCCAAAAACGATTGTCTCCTTGTGAAATCCAATTTTTGTCAAGCAACATGTTCCTTATAAAATATAAGTCTAATTTTCAAATTTTGTAGAATTTTGTTAAAAAGACGCACACGTTATGGAGGTTATGAAATTCAGAACCCCGAAACGTTAAGTTATTGTCTTAGATATTGAATGATAGTTATATGTTCAATACGGTATGGGTTGGCGCAATTCTACACTTGGTGCTTGCGAAGCGATTCTTGTTCCTTCCCGCCGCGCCTTTTAAATGTGAAGTTTATTTTGAATATCTATTGGCACGCTCCTGTTAAGTGTAAAGTCTATTTTACACATCTGTTTTTAAGTAGAGTTGTTGTATGTTGATACCCTGTCATAATAAACGTAGTTTCTTGACTGTTGTTAGCATCCTTGGTTGAATTGTAATGTAAAAGTTGTTTGAATGTTACTTTTGATTAGTGAAATAAAGTTATATTGATCATGCACTATGGTGTACCTATTTGAATGCACATCGATGCCTAAAGTAATACATTTAGTTTTGTTTTTATTAAAGTTAATACTGTCTGCTCTTATTTATTTCGCAATTTATTTAATTTGAGCTATCCTCAGCAGCAATTTATAGTTTTCCATTTACCAATTTTCAAGTATGCTTATACACAAATCAAAAGATATTTCCTAATTTAAAAAATATAAAGAATTAAAGAAACTTATTACATTATTAAACAATTTATAAACTATTAAATACAATTACGTAAAGGTAATAATTTTAATGTAACAGTTGTTATTGTAATATAAAATTCTCATAAGAAACACGCAATTCCCACATCCAAAATTTCATAGCATTATTTTTTATGACTTGGAAAATATTTTTAAAAAATGAGTAATTTATATATATAATTTTTAATATTTAATAATATATATTCATTTTTGATAGGAAATTCGGAAACAGAAAAGAAATAATAACATTAGTTGCAAAACACCTTACATAATAATAAAACAATTAAAATAATGCAAGTTTTAAACTAGAATATAACAAGAAGAAACTTCGTTAACAGATTATTTAACTAAAAATGAATTATACGTTATGCAGATCAATCATTCTCTCAAAGTGATTTTATGTTTCTTTAATGATTTTTCTCGAAATATCTCGAGCTAATTATTGATTTTCGAATTAGGAATGTAGACTATTTAGAGTATTATCTACATTATTATATTATTAACATAATTCAGCAAAGTAGTTTGAGTGAGAGGGAATTCCTTCTAGTTGTAAATTAACTTTGCTAATTAAATTAATTAGACCAATAATAGTATAATTGATATTTTTGAGCTCCTAAGAGTAATATGAATTTTATACAACTGCATTGAGAGGTGCGACAATTGTTAAGAGTGTTCCTTTCTTTGATGTTTGTATATTTATAATAAATGTACGAGAAAACTTCACATGTTCAACAATCAGGAACTAAATGTTATTACATTTCCATATATAACTCCATATCTCTTATTATGTGTGTTAGACTTACAAAAGAAAAGAAGCTTCTTTAAATACATGTAGGGAGTGAATCACATGCCAAAATGGGAAAGATTAACCGAAATGAGAAAAAAAATGAATATTAAAATTGAAATGATCTTAAGTATCATTTTCTCTACATACATCCCTAAGTAACTTATCCACTAACAATACCACTAGTTATTTAATCAGATTAAGGAGTAAAACTTCAAATTTTGTTTGAAGCATGACTCCTATTAATCAACGTGAAAATAAAGCTTTGTGATTAGACGAAACAAAACATTTATCCATCCCTTTTCAATTTTTTGATGAAGCAAGACATTTTAACTGTTTCTCATTTTATATTGTTCTTTCATAGATAAAAATATATTTTTATAAAATTAGTTTTAATTTTGTGCATGTTGCAGTGCTCGAATTCATGATACGAGGGGAAGGTGGTTTTAGTCCGAATTGTTAAAAATGAGAGTAGAATGAAAAATGATTACAGTGAGAAATCCTGTCTTGTAAGCGAAAACGTAAAGGTGATGTTTAAAAATTCTATTTAGAAGTTACTGAAGCATGAACTCGTCTCACAGTTATATGATTTGTGTTTGCATGTTTAGAAATCAAAGAGACATCTGTAACTAATACTTTTTCTTGACAATGAATATTAGTAAATCAGCAATGAAAGATGCAGAAAGAAAATTATTTATTCCCAATTACTTAGTGGGTCACTTAGTCTTCAAGATTAGGGGAAGAGTTTTTTGAATAGCGGCGATCAAATACTGTAGTTGGGTGAAATTATTTTCTCAAATATAAACGAGCTTTGATTTTTTTTTTTTTTTTTGTTCAACCCACATCCATGGCGAAATTCTACAACTGTTCTTCTATAAATAGGATTATTTATTCTGTGTTCACCTAGATCATTTTTTGTACGTCATGAATTTTGATAACTTGCTTTTGCAAGACATTAATTATTATCAGTAACATTTTGTTGAATGGCAAAACTAGGGATACAATCTCTTACCCTAACTCTAAAAATCATTTATTTATTGAGTCATATTCTCGCATGATTATATTATTTAATGAGACTTTACATTCAGAGTAGTGCGGTTGGTAGTAGATCGGTCTGAAATGTCGTGGTTAGGAGAACGCGTGAGAATCTAAATGAGGAATAATGATGTTTGGTGCTAGTGAAATCTAAATGACCCTGAGAAATACAGCTTCGTCAACTGTATAAGTTTGATGTTTGTTATACCCTCTTAGATATCGCCTTCGAAATTTAATCTTGAAATGACGAGGATCGACGTAGATAGTACTTTTTATTACTATAAAATAACATTGCTTCAAAAAAAATTAATTTTAATATTGTAATTATTCACAGTTGAAAAATATATCTAAGACATTGAAACAATTAATACTGTTTCTTTGCTTTTATATTTAATTCAAGAATATAGAGGCAAAACGTACGTCTTCTTAGAAAAAAACGTCTAATTTAATTAGCGTTTTACTAAGTTATATGCATGACAAAACCATGTACTCTTAAAACTCTAAAATATTCAAATAATAATTAATTAAAAAATTAAAAAAAAACATATTATTACATTTCTAAATTTTGTTGGAGCAGGGAAGAAATAAGTACAAAAAATGGCTTAAGAAGATAATCAATCTAGTAACTGTAGTAACACATTAATCAATAACTCCCGAGACTAACCCAGAGATGGTGCTCGTAGTAAACCAGTAACCAGGTCTTTCTAGAGTACTAACCTTTGCTTGAAACGTGTCAAAATTTTAAGTCGATCGGACCAGAAACAGCTGAGTTATCGAGGTTGGAGTAAAGTCGTTTTGTAGTTTGTTTAAAAAATGGAAAAAACCGAGTTTCGTGTTCTGATAAAACATTGTTTTTTAATGGGTAAAAACACCGTGCAAGCGAAACAATGGATTGAAAAATGTTACCCGGACTCTTGTCCATCAAAAGCAACGATTTGTCGGTGGTTTGCCGAATTTAAACGTGGTCGTACCGACACAAATGACGCGGAACGCTCGGGTAGACTTGTGGAAGCCATTACACCGGAAAATGTGAGTGAAGTGACAAAAATTATAATGAAAGATCGTAAAGTGAAGCTCCGTGAGATTGCTGAGATGACACAGATATCATATGGAAGTGTATTTACTATCCTTCATGAAAAATTGAGCATGAAAAAGGTTTTTTCCAAGTGGGTGCCGCGATTGCTTTCGATGGAACAAAAACAGCAACGAGTCGATGATTCAGAAAGCTGTTTATCGCTATTTACTCGCAACAAAAAAGATTTCTTGCGGGAAAAAAAAAAAATTGAAGGAAAAAAAAAAAAAAAAAAATTTTGTAAAAAGGGGGAATGATTGTATCACCCTAAAAGGTGATTAACAAAAGGTGTTATGTTGATGAATAAAAAAAAATTTTGCAAAAAAAATGTTGTTTTCAATGTTAGTCTCGGGAGTTATTGATTGATGTGTTAAGAGGCAACGTGTAAGCTACAGATGATTGACCTCATATGTTAGAGCTATGGTAAAAGGACCAGGAAGATATTTGAGTTCATACTCCAATCTTCAAATTTCTACATCGCGCCAGCTTGATGTCTTTTATTCCCGACGTGCTTCGCAAGCATCTATCCTAATACACAATGGGTCTTTACTGGAGTCAGGACAAGAGCTCATGACTCTACTGAAACAACACCGGTAGCGTATTCGTGACCAGTACCATTAGGCTAATGTAACTGGACAATATTTAACTATAACTGTAAAAAAATGCATTCCTTAACTGGTATAAGAAATCTAATTTAAATTACAGTAAAACTATGTTTTTAATCAGATCTCTTTCCACATGAAATTTTTTTAAAGTTTCAGAAGTTTCATTCTCAAGTTGAGATACAATATATGAACAAACTAGGTGATTTGGGTGACCTTCTCATTATAATGAAGAATTATTATCGATCGTTATTTGGTACAGACGGTTATTTTGAAATTAAATATTATTATTATAGTTTATGAGACAGATATATGTTTTTAAGATATCGTTGTATCCTTTTGGATTCAGCTACATGACTTTAAAACAGTTTATTTATCCGAGTATTATCATCTTCAAATACATGCCAAAGATATTAACTTTAATAATAATTTAAAAATAGTACTACAACTAGTATTTCTTAAGTCACCTAAAAGTATAACTTAAGTAATAAAATTATAAACCATATTAGATTTAAAGATGCAATATCCAGACATAAGTCAGACTCCTCAAATATATATTGAAAAAAAATATTCAATTTTTAAGGTTTAACTAAAACGTGTTTTCGAATTTTTGTAATACTATTCAAAAGAAAGTTTACTTTTCTAAGAAGAAATACTGTCTAGTAATGCTATAAAAATTGAAGCTTAAATTATAAAGGAAAAACAAATTATTATTTGGCAAGTTATATATATAAAATGATCAAGATTTTGTAGCGTAGGAAGTTATTGGTCTTTGAAGTTAATTGATAAACTTGTTTTGTCGTACTAAAGGAAGGGCAGTAAATATTTTTAAGAGGAAACAAGCTTTAGGATATATTCTATCAAATAAGACAAAACATATTTCGCAATGATTTCCAAACCTTACGTAGAATCTTATAAGTACTTACAAACGTACTCAAAGAAATTCTGTAATATCCATTTAAAACGTACAGTCGTCGGAGGAAAATGTACTTTTAATACCTTTTTCCTTAGTATGTTTTTAAACAAATATAGAATTTTTGCTTATAGATGAGATAAAACTGTATTATAGTAATATATAATGGACAGGTTTTCATTAACTTAAGTAGAATATTTACTGAAAACTTCTATTTATTGAAAAAAGAAATTTCTAATACAGAACTTTATTCTTCAGAGAATTGATTTCTCATCTTAAAATTAACTAGATTTTCTAACTTATCTGAAAATTTTTAAAAAGAATTTTTACAATGACGTCTTAAAAATGAAGCAATTAACATGAAATGAGTATACAAGGTATTTCAAAACTCATAGAAAAAATTTTTAGGGGTGATAAATAAAAAACATATAAACAAGCAACTTTGAAGCAATTTTGCAATTTCAAGTAATGCATAGGTAGAGAGCTAGTAGTGAACCGCTGGACGGCAATGTAATACAATGCATAAAACGCAAGTTTTCTTACACATTGTCATTTCTGTCGTATATTTCGGGAGGCGTGGCTTTTTCCTGATTGCTGTACACCGCTTTGCCTCCTGAAATCCACGGACTAAGCAATCAATCCCTAATAAATAAATTTGAAACTAATTTAGTTAAAATCAAATAAACTAAGACAAAACCAATTTAAGAGATATTGTTTTCCACAAACATCTCTGAAACTTATGTTCAGTTTGAAATAAAATTTGAAAGTTATACAGTTTAGAGAATTCATTACTTAATACTGCAAAACATTTAAAAAAAATTAATTCAATTTTTGATAAGAAAATGTCCACATAATAGTTTATCAAATGTCATGAAGTTAATAAATTATACTATGAGTGTTCTAATTAAAAACCTTTGAGCCGACAAAAGTAATATGAGGATTTTAACATTAATAATCAATGCGTTAAAATGCTGTAATCTTATAATAAACTGCATAAATTATACAACTATTCTAATTTTTATAAATGGCATTATATTTTATTAAATTTACAGCTCTTTTTGATGGAGCTACAAGTCATATCAGACATTTTCGGTAGTGTTATAGAACAGTCATAAGAATAAAAAAAAAAAAAAAAAAAAAACATTTAAATCACCAAAGAAAATAAACATAGTTGGTAAAGATGTAATTCTATTTAACGAAAAGAATATAATTTCGGTGAATGAACAATAAATGAACAAAAAATATGCTAATGAAATTCAGAGAATTTATAAGTAATTTTCAATTCTTTTAAAGAAACTACACTTGGTGGCAGAAGTTAAATATACTCTATAAGTTATAAAATTTCTCTTATAAAAAAATACTGGGGTATTTTGAAATTGATCAATTTTGGGAAAAAATAATTAGTTTATTAAACTGGTAAAATACTTGCTAAACATATTATGTGGTAAACGAAAAAAATATCGACTTTTCAATAAAGTAACTAAAAATAAGTTCTCCGAAATTCCTCTCTCGGAACTCAAACACTTAAATGAATTGCAAAGGATGATTGATTCTCGAAGATAATAAATTTATGGAATGCGTGGTGGAATGAACAGAAACATTTATAGTTGCTAGTTGATAACAGAATGGATTACATATTCAGAGAAATTGGGAATGTAGATTTATTTGCAGAATTACAAAAATAATTGATAGGGTTAAAAGGAGGAAAATAAAGAAACTTCCTCATCGTGATCTTCCTACAAAGCAGATGTGAATAAAAATAATTAACAATACATTTGCTTAAAATTTTTAAAAATTATTTTTACGTTGCAAATGCATAATTTTTACAAAAATGAAGGCACCACTTAGAATATATAAAAATATACTCCAATGAAAAATGATAATAAGTTTTATCTCGCACTTTGTTTAATCTCCAATATCTAAGCAATGAATTTTCATTGCGCTCGCTTTTTTTATACAAAAGCATAAACGCGTATTAAGATGCATATATATTATATAAATATTTCGACGGTATTAAAAGTAATGAGAAGATAATGCACACTCTATAATTAAATCATATTCTGTTCAGCATTCCCTGAAGAAAATGTAGAAACTTAAGTAAAATTTCATGGTATCTCGTGAGAAAATCTACTTCTTCGATGACGGAAAATTATTTGTTTCTCGTTAGTTTTGTAAATAGTAACTTATGCATTTCCATACTAAAAAATTAATTCACTTTTTATAATAAATGTAGCAATTTATATGAAAAAAAATGACTAATCAAATTGTTTTTCCAAAAATGATTAACGGTGATGATAGTGAACATAAATATTTGACTAGCTGACATCTGAAAGTACCAAAATATTTTTCTGAAGAAACTATTGTTTTATATCTGTTCAAATGAAACTGCTTTTTAACTAATACTTCAGAATAATAATGTTTTGAATATATTTGACTTTTCAAATACTTTACACATTGATATGCTTGATTTTCGAAACTGGTAATTATTTTCTGATATCAGTCTTCGCGAAAATATTATAAACTTCACAAAAAGTTATAAAATCATAATTATTTTACTTACATATCTAAAACTCTCTAAACTACATAATTTTTAAGCTTTTTTTTAATTAAATCTACTGAAAATAAAGTTTGCTCCTCACGTTCAGAAAAGCTACTTTCTTCACCTTCGCACATTTGTTGTTCTACTAATTCTTTAAGATTGTCGTTGTAAAGGGTTTCACCTATTACAACTTGCCCCAATTCTTCAGACTCTTGTTCATTTATACTACGGAACCCTGTTTCATTACTCTTAGCTGCACATTTGCTTCGACATCAACAATTGATTAAATTGTGTCAACATCCTTGTTTATATATATCCTCGGACACACATTCTTCGATATTCCTTGAAGCATTTCTGAGTTATTCCATTCCATGAAACAGAGATGCTGTCTACACCATTTATGATATTGTAATTTTTCCAAAAATCTCGAATAGATTGCTTATCTTTTCCATTAGATTTATCAATCAGTTGCCGCAATGTCCGCCGCAGAAAATAAGCTTTAAATTTTGAGATTATGCCATAATTCATAGGTTAGATTATCGAAGTTGTATTTGGTGGTAGAAGATCCACTTTTACTGATATGAATATTGTGAAGTTGGAGAAATGCTTCCGATAGCTTGAAGCATTAATAATTAAAAGCAAAGCTTATGTGGTTCAGTTTTTTTTTTTTTTTTTAATTTCGCTATAGCACTTAACAGACGGGCATAAATATTCAATAAATCAATTGTGGAACATTTTCACACTGATCTACTAATTATTTTATTGAACTTCCAGATTTCTGGTACTTAAATTACTTCCCGGAATGAAAATGGCTTGGCATTCTCTTTCAAAAAAGGTCTGTTTAACATCGGAAATTAATTCAAGAAGATAATTTCCTCGATAAGTGATCGATCTTAAAATCGCTAAGACTACAGCTGCAGATTTTATATTCCTATTCGCCACTTTTCCAGTATTATATATGTTATGAAGATAGTTTATGTTTTTAAGCAGACGGAACCACGTCCAGCTATGAAGTTTTCACTCGCGTCGCCTTTTCGATTCTAAATATGGATAAAGTTTTCTCACAGGTACTATTACAACTTCTAGACTAAATATTACATTCAATTATACATTCAATAATGCTGCATATTTTAATTAGATTGATTCAGAATGGTTTGTATAATTAAATGACACAACGTTGTGTATAGTGATAAATTTTACTTTTGTTTAACCAATGGTGTTTACCGAATAAGATCGTGAAGGTTACGTGTGGACAGATTCTATCATACTGTTACTGTTGAACGCACATATGCTCTAAAACATATCATTAATTTTTCAGATCCTCTTTGATTTGTATTAGAGTCACAAAGATGACATGACTGCCGTCAGTGAAGAGTTGTAACCGGTTGCATTTCTATCATTTAGTGGTTGGAAAATATAGTAATACCCCCCCCCCCCAATTCCTGACAACACAAAACAATAATGAATAGTTAAGCCCCACAAGGTATTCATATGCTTCCTTAGTCAGTGATATCTATATTTCCCTCCCCCTTGAAGATTGCGTAAAAACTGATAAAACTCAATTACTTGATCTGTTCTAGCCTCAATTATTGGACGAACTGTGCAATATGATTGAAATCAGACGGTCAACCTCCTATCTGCCCATTTATTAATGTATGTTAGAAAAGTTCCTGTTTTCATCGCTGCAAGAGATTTTAGTTTTAATAATTGCTCTTTATATACTATATCTGCACTGCAGTTTTTGTTTCAAATTCAAATAACTTATTTCTTTCATGCCTTCTCGGTCTGTTAATTTGCATTGTATTCTTTTCATTCTTTCATGCCTTTTTTCTCTTTCTGTCATGAAGTGTACCCGATATAATTATAGATTGATTTGACGTAAATTACAGATGAAAAAAAATTAACTGAAGAATCATTGAATCAAGATTATTACTTGATTCATTGAAATCATTGAATCAAGTAGAGAAAATTATATATCAAAATATCCTTCTCTGCGTATGAAGGAATATTGTCTGTTAGAAAAGGCTCTTTAAATTTGAATTTTTTGAATGTTTGAATTTTTTGGCTAAATCAGCCTTAGCATACTTTGAACTGGCTCTGAGGCATATTTCACCTTAACTAACCTTCCAGGATTCTATATGTTTTTGTTTTATTTGAGAATATTTACTTGTAAATAAACCTTTATTTATGTACGTTTCATTGCTATAATATGCTGTGAATTGGAATGAGATTCAGATAGCGAGATTGCACGAGTTTTTATGGTATGAGCAGATTATTGTTTATAAAGTTTTTTGTGTTTTTAACATTAATACAGTAGATTATTCAATTATCCGATAGCTGAAAATGAAGTAGATCTAGTATATTTGTTCCAAGCTTAGACCAAACTTTTAGGATTAGTGATATAAGTAGAATTTTCAATTTACATTTGGGTGAGGAAATGAGAAACAGAAAGCTTCCCGTACCCCATTCATAATAAAATAATTGCTTAGTGGTCATTTGGAAATAATAAAACAAATCTAATTCGAATTTATTAACTGGATCTTCCTTTATTGAAATTTTATTGAGTCTTAGAGAATAGAGTAAATAGTAGCGAAATCGATGGTCACAAAGTTTATAATGTACTTTCGATTCTGGATTACTAAAAAATTTCTAAAATTCACTGAGAAGACAATAAAAAAGTCTTGATTTGATTTAAATAAACTTTGGGTTAGAAAGCACGCAGGGATTAGAATATCATTATTTTGAATTAGAACCTAAGTAAACATCTGGGCCAATATACTTCAATTACCTAACCATCACGTACTTTTCTCCGATGACTTTGAAACTCGTTTACGTTTAATGAAATTAGCCGTAAAGAAGCAATCAAGAATGTGTTAAAAACATCACCAGTAATAAAAATTGCGGCAATGATCCTTGGGTTGGCATACCTCTTAAAATAAAAACGAAAATCCGTTTATTTTCTTTGGGAAGAGAAATTAATAAAATACGTTCATTCATGAACAGGATGTAGAAGAGTGCATTTCATCATGTATGCTACAATACAAGATAGAATACTATGCAATTCTGTATTTTTAATTTTATTTTCTTACGATTATAGATTATAAGTAATAAGTATTTAGGAGCTTGTGTGAGTCATAGTTGAGGAATTGAATGATGATTATCCTCTAGACAGTACAGGAAAGATGACTCTACGCATAACTTATAATGGCTTCCATATTACGTATGAGGTGAAAGAGAAAAATCTACGTATAATATCAGGTAGCTCTCTGAAAAATGTTTCCGAATTCAAAATAAACTATTAGTGATTAGTTTGTTTTTCTTAAGCGACATCGTGTATTTTGAAAAGTTTTGTGTAATTATTACTATACAATTCTAACTTGTTTATGCTCAACTAAAAGGAGTATTTGACCTCTTAATACTTTAAGAAGATATATGTAATTTAAGGTTATTCATGGTATTAAAGAAAGATAAAGTATAATCTGAATGTAGAAAATTAAATTGGTAACCGCTTTCAGGTAAAATTTATAACTTATATTACTTAAAATAATATCATAGATACGTTGTTATATCATGAAAAATAATTTTTGTTTTTATTGATTCGCCCAACTCCGTGAATTAAAAAACATAATTTAGGTATTTTTTTAGTTTATGGAAGATCAAATTCTATATAGATAAATAAAAAAAAATATATCCTTGCCATCCTTTCTTTTCAGATGAATCTCACATTCATTAAAATGTTTTAAATAGATTTTTACATGTATTAAAATAATTTTGTAAATAGATCAGATAGTATAATTTTTTTAATCATTAACAAAATATTACAATAATATTTTCTATTTAGTTAATCATTTTAAAAACACAAATACACTGATTAAAATAGTCAGATCGAAAATAGTCAAAAGTATACTTGATACCAAGATCAAAAAGAATTAAAATAGTTGATGTTAGAGCGCTAAGAATTTTCTCATAATATTTTTTTCAATTATATTGAATTTCTGTTCATTTTAAATCAATAGTAGTATTTATTTGTGAAGAAAGAATGAACTAAATTTGCAAATTTTCTAATTCTATGAATAATTTTAAGCATTTTGAAGAAACGTTTAAATTAATACCATTAAACCAAAGATATACCATTAAACAGTTATGTATGTATACATATATATATATATATATATAATTTCTGCACTTATAAATAATTTAACTTCTTAATTTTTCGTATTCTATAACTCATAGTAAAGTTTTTATTCTCATTTTCTAATACGATTCCAATGTGCCCTTTAATTTATGTAATCACGCATTCGCAAAATCTGCTAAATCAACTTTTCCACGATCGCATATCGCTAAGGATAATATGCACTGGACTCTTTATCTGCCGCTTAAGTCCCAGAAAATTCCTTTCCTCCAATACCATGGGATTACCACATAATATAAAGAATTCCCTCCACATAAATTCGACACAAGGTAAAATGCTCGTCCTTCCGCTGTAGCCAAAGACAGCGATGCTACGTCTTTGACATTCCCATCATTCAATTAATTTTAAGTATAT
>BMAW01049846.1:0-13626 GCA_019974015.1 Nephila pilipes | reverse complement strand
ATCTCCGTACTCACTTCCGCATTCCAACGTGACCACACCCAATCTGAACCATTTGACCTATAACCACCAGTCCAAACAATCTCAACACAAAAAAATCTACCTATTAAACCCTTTAGCTTTTTACTACACCTTTCCTACAGGAAGATAACCAATTCCAGGTTAGTTCTTATTTGGATGGAGTTTTTGGCGATAAGTCGCCAAATATAGTTACCATGCAATTTTTTTCTGGTAACCCTAGTGAATCTATAAAAATGGACCATTTTTTCCGCTTATCCAGTTTTGTATCCAATATGTCCAGATTTCAAGTTCCCACTACTGTATTCTTCAACTTCCTGGAGTTCCGATGTATGAAAGCTGTTCTGGAATGGTGTATGAAAGAGGGTTTAATTGTTAAAACGATTAATTGTTGTGTGTGAGATGACCAAATGAAATTAACGGAATGTAAGTCTTTGAATGGTGGTTATGTATGGTTGTGTCGTAAACGTGGTCAGGGCCAGGAGTACAAGAAAAAGAAATCGGTCCGGTGTGGAAGTTGGTTTGAAAGTAGCCATTTAAGTATGACTGAGATTTTGCTTGTGACGCGAATGTGGTTCTGTAAGGCGATGAATAAGGTGACTGCCGATGAATTACAAATCAATAGGAACACGGTGAGCGATTGTTACAGTTTTTGTCGGGAAGTGTGTTTGATGAATGTGATGGATGAAAGTGTGAAAATGGGTGGTGAGGGTGTCGTTGTTGAAATAGATGAATCAAAGTTTGGTAAAATGAAGTATGGAAGGGGTATGCCTGTGAAGGGTACATGGGTGTTTGGTGGTGTTGCGAGAGGGACGAATGAATGTTTTTTTAAAGTCGTGGAATCCAGGATGAAAGAGAAGAAGTGGGTGCTCCCGGGGTCCGTTATTGTTTCGGACTGCTGGAAGGCCTCTCGGACGAGGGGCTCGTTCATTTAAAGATCAACCACAGTCTCACCTTTAAGGATCCCAAAACAGGATCCCATACAAATTCTATAGAAAGAACTTAGTCGGCCATTAAAAGATCTTTCCCGCGCTACAATCGCCAGGCGGATGATCAATTCGACCATTACCTAGCAGAGTACATATGGCGGCGAAAGCATCATCATGACATTAACACCGAGTTATTCACTGCTTTCTTTCAAGCTATCTACCCACCTGGTGATGAAGCAGTTCCTTCTAAATGAGGTAAGCGTTTTTTCATTCATTTCTTCCATCTCTCGTAAATCTGCGAAGATTGTAACGGTCAAAAAACGAGTTTCCATTCTTATTTTATATGATATTACGATTGCTCCTGTATTCTTATTCGATCCTTCATTCTGCTTATTTTTAAAAACATTTCCTCTCTTTTCGTTTACAAAATACCATTTTTACGATTTTCAAACCTTTCTTTAACATTCCTAATTTTGTCTGAAGCGTAAAAAAATAATCCATTTTATCCCTCGAATCAATTCCTAATTCATAAAAAATCTTTTTTTTCCCTTTCTTGCTTTATTTCCCCTTCTTTGTTACCGTTCCCTCGATAAAAAAAAAACGCTTTTAGATCCACACTTGCTTAACTAACGCAGCTTAAAAATGCTTCTTTTTTTTAGAAAAAAAAAAAGTTACGGTACATTCACCTTCCTTTCCTCCTCATTCCACCCTTTTTCTTCCAAAAAAAAATCTCCCCCAACGGAAGCCATGTTTTTTACCGTTTCCATCTTCGAACGATTTTCAAAATTCGTGCTTTGGTGCCATTTTGGCGCGATTTCAAAAAAATTGCCAAGGGGCTCCATTCAAGTTCGATTCTACCGTGTTGCAATTTATACAAGTTATTTCTTCAATTTTATTTCTTATTTGGCAGTAGCGGGTAAGGTATGCACCTGAACATTTGATGCATCGTGAAATCATGTGGCAGTTTTGAGGGCTGTGATTAAATTTATAGCAGTTTTATCATTGGGCAGTTGTGTTATTTTTATAGCTATCTAATGTGATGGACATGTAATATATTTTGTTTAAATCAAAGATTTTTTGGTTAGTTTCATTCCTAAGTAGTGTTACCATGAAGATCGGTAGGGAAAGCTTTGTTCGCCTGTTTCTTTACTGGTTTGTTAAATCCTAGTTCATTGAGCTCTTCAAAAGTATCATTTATGTCAGTATTTTGATAACAATTTTCAAACCACGAGAAATTTTAGGTTCGAGGACATAGAATTCATAAGGTTTGGTTTTAAGTACATTATTAAAAGTTCTGTATTCTTCGAAATTATTAGTATACAATTTCATGTATTCGCCTGAAACACGAGTACTTCGTAGGGTAAGGATTTCTGTTGTTAATTCTGTAATTTTGACTTATTTTAAGCATAATTGGGGGAGGGAGATTCTTAGTTTTGTTAGAGTTATTTCAGAGTTTGATTTGTTTGAATTATCATAATTTTGATTATTTTCAGTAGTAGTCAGTTTTTGATATTTATTTTCAGTAGGAATTTTAATTTGTGAGTTAGTAATTAAATTTAATTTGCGAGCAGTTTTTCTCTTGGGTGGTGTCATAAAATTATCAGAGTCAATGTCATTACTTTTAGTAGTTCATATTATGCATTTTTGGTTTGACATTAGAAAAGAATATCCTGAAATTGCCAAAAGAGTTGTGAAACATCTAATTTTATTTGCTTCAACCTATGTATGCGAAAATGTTTTCTCTTTATAAACTGTGACAAAAATAAAATGCAGAAACAGATTGGCTGCTGAACAGGACATTAGGTTGCAGATGTCATCAATTATTCCAGGCGTTAAAATACTTTGAAATAAAAAACAATCCCAGCCAAGTCATTAAAAATTTTCTTTCTTTTTTTTTTTTTTAATTTAAAATATTGTTGTTTTTATTTATTGATAGAATACATTTTAGGGGGGGAAAAAAACCCACCGTTAGCTACCTTTTCTTTCATTATCTTATTAAGAAGTTTGTGTTGTGATGAAAAAAAAAAGATGCAGGAATAATTTTGTTAATTTGAATAGGATAAAGTTTTGATATCCTATTTTCTCTGCACCTTGATCAAGAGGTTCCTTCAAGAAAACGATAAGCTCAAAGGTTTTCCAAAGTGTAAAAGGTTGAATACACCTGTTATAGATAATTGTTTCACTCAAAACAAAAATTGTGTTAAGGTAATGATTTTAAAACTTTTGTTTTCAATATGAGAGTAATCTAAATAAAACCTTGTAAAAAAAGTAAATGTGTATATATATATATTTATATACATACATACACTTTAATATGTGTAAGTGTGTATGTATATATAAATAGAAATATAAAATAAATATATATTACAATCTGTGTCTTTTAATTATAAAAATGAAACTCTTAATAAAATCATGTGCATTGATATAAATTTTCTTTCCTATTGGGGCAATTAGAATTGGATGCAATATTATCAACAGAATTCTAATAATTATTTCAGTTAATACAACCACACATTGACAATACAGCAACCTCATAAAGCAATTTGTTCTGACCAGGTATCGGCTTTTTAGCCATCCAAGGGGTTATTTAGTTTGGTCAATTTTGGCGAACCAGATGACTTTTCGCGTACGAAATCACTTTTCAATCGTTTGCTTCAATTTTAATTATATTTAACTTAAATATACTCAATTTAATAATTTGTCATTTCCTTTAATTTTAATTACATGTAGCTGACATAAAATTCAGTTTAATAATTAATCGTTTCCTAAAATTTTAATTACATGTAGCTGATATAATATTCAATTTAATAATTTTTTAATTACATTTATCTTAAATATATTCAATTCAATAATTTTCTGGTTCCTTTAATTTTAATATCGGAAAAGTTTACTATTTCCCAGTTCTCGATATTTCATCGTTTACTTTAATTCTAATATTTAATTGAATAATATAATAATAATTACAAAAAAAAAGCGGACTTTGGGTGGCAAAATCTGTTCTTTGCACAAAACTTTGTATATAGAACTTTTTATTAATATTAAAATTTATTTTTATATAATTAATCAGTATACACAAAATTTGGAATATCACTAGCATTGTCGATCATTTATAAATCAAGAGATACGATTTTGAAAAAAAAAAAAAAAAAAATGAAATAGTAGAAACGGATTTTTTTGAAATTAGAAGGCATGAAAAAAGGAGTAAAGAAAGTTGTCGAAAGGGAAGAATGACTATTTTTGAAGCAATGAAAAAGCCAGTTTCTTCCTAGTTTGGGATGGCTTTCAAACACTTGGAACAACACGGAAGACGAACGAGGTACAGAAATCAGTTGATTTGCTTTATGAGGGCGAGGGACCCCTCCCTACCAGAAAAGCTCGCAAGAAACTGTGTAAAAGAACGACAAAGATTCAATTACTCTCTTTTTCTCTTGTTTTGAATGGGGAGGGAAGATAGAAGGGGAAGAATCGAGGTGGGGAGACAAAACTTTCAGTCTATCAAGAGGAAATATTTATTACCCTGTGACGTCATTTTCAAACTTCATGAGAGCTGTCAAAACATAAATATAAGAAAATGGAAAATATTAGAGCAAAATTGAAAAAATTAAAAGCATCTAAGAAGTTCCTAATTTGAATTCAAGCGAAATAAGGAAAATTAAGAAAAATAAAGCTTGTAATTTCTCTTTTATAAAAGAAATATTTACTTATGCTCCATATGACCAGTATTGTATGAATATTTCGTCCGCAAAATGTAACGCCAACACCCAGTAGAAGGAGCTTTCATCGATTCTTACTTTCGGAATCACTAGTAGGGAGCCTCAAGGCGAGAACGCGACCACGAGGCTCGCAAGTAGAAATGGTGCCGAGGTGAAACGCTCTTCGACAGAATGAGTGAGTTCTCGGACTTGAAACCCGGATGTATATTCCCATCGCGTGAAAACATAACAATACAACTATATGTTTCATTAATCCTAATTGATCTGTGAAGTGGTCGTGGCATCTTACTGGTTATGGTCGAAAACTTTTGGCCCCGTTGTTCGAACCCGGAATTACTGAAAACTCTACTTTTAGTGGGGCTGATGCTTATTAATTCTGACGAAGTTCCAAGTCCTCTTATTGAAATGGTGTGGGAGGTGCTAGGTCACGTATTATTCTCGTCATTTGTCCGAGGTTGAAAATTACGAGATCTGCCGCCAATAGTCCTCGCTTTTTGATTCATTAATAAAAAAAATCAATCAATCAAAAAGGTATTCAAAGAAATTAAGATTACTTAAAATTTATCAATAACTCCTCATTGTGGGATAACTGCCATTTTTTAAATCTGTATCTAATGAAACCAAACGAATTCCTCATTATTTCTGAAATTCTGTATATAAATAAAACATTACTAATGTGAAGGAATTGTGAATCTTTTTGAGAAAATTTTATTTATAAACTTCTCTGAGCACGCCTTTTTCTGACCCTGCCCCCAAATATTGTTCAATATAAATTTTTAAAATTCAATGCTTAGTGGTTTGTTTTGGATAATGCATATTTCTCTTATAACGTGTTAAGAGGGAAAAAAATTTCTAGATAGCAAGATGCCACTTTTATCTTGTGTGTTCAGGTATGTAACTTTTATCTTGTTTCATCTTTATCTTTTTAAAGTTGCTTTTTTTATGATAAAATAAAAACATTTCTACTCGATTGAATTTCTACCCGAAGTGTGTTGAAATCATCCGACTCAGCTCGTAAGGAAGTTTCAGAACAATAAGTGTAATACGGATGGCATTCACTAAAAGTCCTACGAAATTCACCAGGTGGGCATCATTTAATATTCGAATTCCTAAATCTACGATGCATCATGTTATGTGCAGAAAACTACTTTTCCATGCTTTCGAAGACCACGGCCAGTCCGTTCGGCAACGGTCAGACACAGCATTGGTCTGTGACATAGTTTTCTGATATGATGTGAATGTGCATACGACATATGAAAAATTGTTGATATATATTTTAAACATGTATTAGATGCTTCGAAATATTTGCCACGATGCCGCAATCCCCATCTATTCAAAAACTTAATTAATCCTAATCAGTATAGTTCACAAAAAAACTCTCAACTAGACTTCCTCTCTAACAAGTAACAATTCATTCTGTCGGGATTTGAAGAGGGCGAAGACAACAAGAGCCTTCTTTCATACAAAAAGCTCGAAAGGGTCTAAATAGAAGGCCTTACTCATAAATTAATATCTAATAATTTTTCTAATTCATCCTATTCCAATCCTACTTGTATGAGTGGGTTCTTTTATGGTGTCATTTAACAGGTCAATTGAAAAGTCCCCGGCCTGACACATAGATGGCGCTACTAGAATTAAATCCATATGTTTTTTTGTTAGCCCTAACCCTCAAAAGATGCGTGTATAAATTTGACAGCTGTCGGATCATGAGTTTGTGAATTATAGCATTTTGAGTGAAGCAAATTTTGTTGTTGTGAAAAAAATGGATAAAAAGGAATTTCGCGTGTTGATAAAATATTGCTTTTTGAAGGGAAAAAATACAGTTGAAGCAAAAACTTGGCTCGATGCCGAGTTTCCCAGGAAAATCAACCATCGAGGATTGGTATGCTAAGTTTAGACGTGGTGAAATGAGCACCGAAGACGGTGGACGCCCAAAAGAGGTTGTTACCGACGAAAACATTAAAAAAATCCTCAAAATGATTTTGAATGACCGTCAATTGAAATTGAATGAAATAGCAGACACTCTAAAGATATCAACTGAACGTGTACATCATATCATTCACGAAGATTTGGGTATGAGAAAGCTCTGTGCAAAGTGGGTGCCGCGCGAGCTCACTTTTGACCAAAAACAACGACGACTTGATGATTCGGAGCAGATCAAGCGTAATAAACCCGAGTTTTTGCGTCGATATGTGACGATGGATGAAACATGGCTCCATCATTTCACTCCGAAGTCCAATCGACAGTCATCCGAGTGGACTACACGCGATGAACCCGCTCCAATTACTCAAAGTTCTTATCAGCATCCAGGAAACAACATAGAAGAATGTAATTCCCATTTTCACCCATAGGAACATTTATTTTACAAGATTCGGGCTAAAGGAGCGCTCCGCGCTCTAGGCGCCCGCAGAAGTCAACGTTTTCGTTTAACTGATAATTGATGCTAATAAATACGGGTGTCATTTTAATAAATTGACAATTTCTGTCAGAGTGATTGTCATGTAATTACATATATAAGCTCTCATTATTATTAGATTTCGTGTTCGTAGTGTTTATTTAATGGGATTTCGAACTGTCGTATTTTTATTATTTGGATGCTGTATAGTGTATCGGAAAGAGTGAAAAAATAATAAAGGCTTCTGTAGAATTACACTTTAATTACCTCCGATTTTTTAAAATATCTTTACTCCTATTATAAAAATTAGTTTTAAAAAAAAAAAATTTAAGGACCCAAACGAATAAATAAATAAAACAAGAATAAAAATCGGAGGAAAAAGGCAATTTCGAAGGAATCATTATTTTTTGCTCTTTCAGGTGCACTTTATTGCATTCAAATAAATGAAAAAGTAAAGATGTAAGAATTACAGTCGAAATTCCATAGGACTAACATTAAATATGTTGGATATTTTTGTACCAAAAAAATTCAGACATTGTCAGCGTATTTTAAAGAAACACTCATGCAATTTTCAAGCAAGTAAATGGTGAAAACGACATTCCCAAACTAACATGAGGGCTGAGTAAATGATTTTTGAAAGTTCGATGGAGAATGCATCGAGTATTAGTGTGGATACTAAATAATTTAGTTTTTAGAATTCTTGAGATATACGTGATATAATATATATTACGAATATGATATTATACATATCTTCTCCTATACGTTGTTTTGACATGATTTTAAACATGGCTCGCGTTTTAATTGATCAAAACTTATTTCAAACGATTACAACACCTCCTATAGCAAAAAAAATTATTTTCATCTCGATTATTGAGAATAAATCGTAAAATAACGGAGAGCTTAAATCTTCTGGAAATCCAATAGAAACCTAATTATTTAAGAAATATCAAATTTCGCTCCATACGTGTCCGATTGTAACATTTTTCTATTTCGGCATTGATTTTTCTTCTAAAAGTCCATGTCGATTAAGTAAGTAATCTTTATTTCAGTAGTTAATTTATAAACGTGATTTTCATAATCACATTCTTTCTCCGGGATTATTAAATTTTTATTGCATAATATGACAAATCGCTTGACGAACACTAATTAACCAAAAGCCTTTCAAAAGCTATCGCGAATTTTTTTATTCCAGTGGTCGGGAGCTGTTTTTCAGCAGATGGATAAAGACGTGTCTATTCAGAATAAGGTGAATGATTTTTTTTTAAAGATTTGCTCCATTTTTTTAAACAATGCATTTTTACATGCCTTCTTTACTGCTTGCTGCAAAGCTTCCAAAGTATGTCGTTCCGCAACACGCCAACTTATTTCGCATTGATATGACTTCGAATTTAGCGCCTCTCGCGGAGAAAATCTCAAAAGGGGTTCAGAACACTATTCTTTCTATTAGCGCATTCTATTGTCAAGGTCTCGAACTATTTTTTCCATATTACACAAAATCCTCCATTTTGACCTATATGTCAAAAACTATATGTTTTTCCATTTTATACAACTTTTTCAGTCTCGATTTATATTCCCAAGGAGCTTTCAGCTGATCAATTTTCAACTGTATCAATTTATCACTGCAAAGTAAGAACTAGAATTTTTCAGAATTAACTCAGAGCATGTTTAGTTCTAAAAGAAAACTACAAATAATATTTAATAGTATTAAAATCAGTATTTGCATTTTTAATAAATCCGTTTGAAATCGATGTGATTAACTATAGTCTTACAATCTCTAAATGTTTACTTCCTGAAATGGCAGCAGGAGAATTAGATTTAATAGAGATGTAAGATCGAGATTTCAAAATGTTTCATAAATCGGCGAAAGCTACTACCTACTTTTGGAAATGCGTACCAAAACATTTCGTAGATAGATTTTAAAAATGCAGCATATAGCAAACGATAAAAAACTGAAAAAATAACCGATCAGGTACGCCAAATGTGATCCACCTGAAACAATAGCCCCTTAAGTGGTTAATAATAAAAAATCAATATTAATATCATTTGATCCCAAAACATTCTCAGCCGGCAGCCGTAGTTTGAACTTCTTGAAGGGGGGACATGGGGGGAAAAAGGCTGTCTCACAGCTTAAAATTCGAAATAATGTTATTTATTTTTTAGTTACTCTTTGATTCCAGTTTACATATGATTTAAGGTAATACATAAATCGATAAGTAAATAAAATACTTAATTCTTATATTTGTCCAATCCAATAAGAAAAATTGGGAAAAATTTACTGCGACATATTTTTCAAAATTGAGTTCAATAGTGGTAGGTGTCAGACATATGTTTTATTTCAGTCCAATAAAAAAGTTCAAAGGAAATCTATGACTATTTTTGAAAATTAAGCTCGTTACTGGTGAAAGCAGACAAGAAAATATACGCAAAAACATTTTTGAAAAGTGATCATTTATAGGGAATAGAAAACAATAACCCCTTGGGAAGCTAATACACTGTGATCCTGATTTTTATTTTCTACCAAAAACTTTAGGTGCAGCTCCCAATATTTTCATGTTGGTAACTTCGGCTCTTGCTGCGAAAAGTCTGGCCATCCCTGTTATCAATTCACCTCGTAGTTTCTCACCTTTTTGTCATGTACGAACACTGATTGAGGAAACAATCTGCTCATACGTCATAGTATAGGTATTCTACAAGCAATATTTTGCACAGGCTGTTCTGTGATTGGTAATTCTACCTTTTATCACATGTGAACTGTGCAAAGGTCATCAATGTACCTCATCTCTGTGTTGTCACGACGCTCTTCTTTGAAAATATTTTAAGCCGTAAATTTTCGTTAACATTCAAATAATTCTTTGAATACTAGACTGAACAGGCGTTTTACTCTTGTTTTATCGTAAATATAAACAGATTATGTTGCCGAAATGCGGAGCAGAAAGCGATAAGAATGACAGAAAGGAGAAAGACATATATTTCTTTCTTCATTTTACCATATATATATATTTTTTTTTCCACGCCATTTTTTTGTGGTTTTATATAGTAATGTATATTTGAGATAAAAAAGAGTGGTAGTTATAATTAACAAAATGAAATAAGAGGATTAAATGATGGTTTTGAGATTGAGTGATATGTGAACATTTTAGCTTTTTGACGTTGACGTTGACTTCTGCGGGCGCCTAGAGCGCGGAGCGCTCCTCTAGCCCGAATCTTGTAAAATAAATGTTCCTTTGGGTGAAAATGGGAATTACATTCTTCTATGTTGTTTCCTGGATGCTGATAAGAACTTTGAGTAAAATTGGGCGAGTAGAACTGTTGTTATCTTGAAAAAAGTCACGGAGACACTAGCGATTCCTGGTGGCTATAAGAGACTTTAAAAGATGCTGGATGCTGTTGTTTGAAAAGTGTTCTTGGGAAGGAAAATGACGTGGTGCATTCCTATTGGTCGAGAGAGGATGTACACTTATACTGCTGCTATTGGCTGCCCTTGTTGTTGTCAAATCTTGCATATATTTTTATTTATATTTAAAAGTTGATATTAAATTGAATTAAAGGTTAAGTCTCGATTATGGGGGGTTATGAGAATCAGAGAGGATTTGTCTGGGTCTTTTTATAGATGGAGTAATAACATAATTTTCAAGATTTTTAATATTAATATTATCTATGTTTTGTAGGGAATTAAAAAAGGCTTTAGATAATGTTCGCACATGTGTTTTAAAGGTTTTAATTTGTAAAGCTTTATTTATTTCTGAGTTTTTCATGAACATGGTAGCTTTTGCAATCATCCTAATAATTGAGCTCTGGGAATTTTCCAAAAGTTTTAAATTTGATTTGGCGCAGTATGCCCAAATAGGACATGCATATGTGAGGACTGGGCGCATGATGGCAGTGTAAATTAGTAGTTTATTATTGATATTCATTTCAGATTTTCTATTAATTAAAGGATAAACCTTGTGTGATAAACGTCTGAATTTTTCACGTGTGTTAATAATATGTTTTCTCCAGGTTAGATGCTTATCGAATGTGAGACCTAAATATTTGGCGGAAGTATCCCAAGGAATTTTTTTGTTGTAAAAGGTAGGTGGGGGTGGATTTTGTTTTTTCTTAGTGAATAGTACTGCGTTAGATTTTTCAACATTAATTTTTATTTTCCATTTATTGTAATAGTTTTCAAGAATATAGAGATGTTTGTTTAGAGCAAAAGTTACTGATTTAGGATTTCTGAATTTGGCGACAATTGCCGTATCATCTGCATACATGTTCAGGCTGGTGAGGCTGTAATTAGGGATATCGTTAACGAAAAAATTAAATAAAAAAGGCCCTATTAGACTTCCTTGAGCTACTCCTGCATTAATTTTTCTAGAAGTTGAAAGTGTATCGTGAACTCTGACCTGGAAGAATCTTTCGTTGCAGTACGAATGAAGAAGTTCAATGAGTGGGGGTGGGAAGTTGTTTTTGATTAGTTTATAGGTTAGGCCTTCCAGCCAGACTCTGTCGAAGGCTTTGGCTATGTCCAAAAAAACTGCTCCGGTGGATTTTTTTCGTTGAAAACCAGAAGTAATAATTTCGGTGAGTTTTAATAGTGGGTGAAGAGTAGATAGTTGGTTAGTGAAGCCATATTGGTTAGGGTTAATGAGATTGTTATCAGTGATGAATCTGTTGAGTCTTTTCAAAATAATGGATTCTGTAAGTTTGCCTAATGTTGGGAGGAGGGAAATTGGTCTATAACTATCTGGTTGGTTTGCCTTTTTGCCTGGTTTGAGTATAGGAAAAATAATAGCAGTTTTCCAAATTTGAGGGAAATGATTGAAAGTGAGAATTTTGTTAATAATAATTGTGAGAAGGAAAATAATTTTGATGGGCAGATTTTTGAGCATTTTATTTGTGACATTATCATGACCAGGAGCTTTTTTGTTTTTAAGTTTTTTGATGTAGTCTAAGATATCTTGTGGGGTGGAGGGTTCAGTATTATCGTGGGGAGGGGGGGAGGAGAAGTAATTTTGAATTGTTTGTGTGACATGTTTGTCAAAATTAAGATCTGTACTAGGATTATTTTGAAAAATTTTTTCGAGCTGATCCGCTAACACTTCAGCTTTTTGATCGTTAGTTATTGCAGTGCCATGTTGGTTATTGAGGGGAGGGATAGCTGATCTTTTATTTTTAAAAAATCTAGTAGTTGTCCAGAGCGAATTATCTTGTGTGTTTAAAGATTCAAGTTTTTGATTCCAGGATTTTTGGGTAAATTTGTGTATTTCTTTTTTAATGATATTTTGTGTTCTATTGAGTTCAGTTTTAATGTTGGGGTTAAGTGATCTTTGATATTGTTTACGTAAATTATTTTTGAGTTTCAATAAGTTTTTAATATGGGAAGGAGTGAAAATATTGTTGGATTTTTGAATGGGTTTAGATGCAGTTTTATGTGAATTAATAATATTATCAGTTAGAGCTTTAATATTAGTTTCTAGTTGTTGGGTGTTATTGATTTGGGAGAGACTTAAAAAGTTAGTGGTGTCATTAAGATGTTTATTGAACGCTGACCAGCATGTATAGATGGCGCTGGTGTTGATACTATATGGAATTTCGTATGAGAATTCAAGTAGAATTGGGTTGTGATCTGAATTTAATTCGGGGATAGAAGTAATTTTGTGCGGGTGATGGAATTCCCTTAATAAAGCAATGTCTATTGTGGAGGAAGAGTTATAGCCGAATCTAGTAGGGGTGGGAGGGAAAAGAATTTTAAGATCGAGTTGATTTGAAAAGTGTTTGAGTTGAATACCTCTAGTACAGTTACGTGCACAGTTCCAATCTTTATGATGGGCGTTGAAATCGCCAAAAAGAATGCAGTTGCTATTTGTTTGTATTAAAGTTTCAAGGTCTATTGTGTAAAGAAGGGGATCAGAATTAGGAGGAATATAAATAGAAGCTATTGAGATTGGGCTTTGGTTAGGTGGGGTTAAGACTATAATAGTGGTTTCCACCCACTGAAGGGGTGGGGTAGGTAAGTTAAAATGTTTAAGTGAGCGTTTAATTAAGATCATCGTACCACCGGAAGCAACTTCGTTTGTAATTCTGTCATTACGATAGTAAGTATAATTTGGAACAAAAATGTTGAGAGTGGGTTTAAGGTGAGTTTCTTGTATAAGAAGAATGTCAGGTGAGTGTTTAATAATAAACTCCCGAAGCTCAACCATTTTAGAAGTGATTCCATTGGCATTCCAGGAACAAATCTTAAGACCCATTGGGTTAAAATTTAGGTTTGTGCTATTAATCGTCATTATTATTATTGTCCATAATGGCTTCGAGTATGGCGAATTTCTTATTAGCACTGCCTTTGGCAGCTTTGATTTTTGGTAGATTGGTGAGTAGCCCTGGGAGTATGAAGAAGATTTCTGCTAACTCCTTAAGTTGGTCAATAGCATTGATGAAGTTTGTCATTGGATTATTATCGTTGCGGTTGTTTATAGGTGTTCGGTTGGTTCTTTTGGTGTTTAGATTTTCTTCGTTGGGGGGCTTCTCTGTTGAGTGTTAGAGGTGGCACTTGCATATGAAAAGTTCTCTCGAACAGGGTTATTGATTATGA
>BMAW01049828.1:0-13675 GCA_019974015.1 Nephila pilipes | reverse complement strand
ATTACAGTTTTATATTCTCATAACCAACTTCAAAAGACAGAAATAACCGTTGAAAAAGTTTAGGATAAAATTTCCCAAACTTAGATTATTAGTAGCAAGCAAAAAGAAATCAAGTGGTAGTTAAACAAAAATTTCATTTGTGTATCCTCAATTTTTTGAGGTAAAAATCTGCTTATGTTTATTTGAAATGCCTCTGAAAAGTTTTATTTTAGAATTTTGTCGTTCATTTTTCTTTATTTTTACTGTTAATTAAACCTTTTGTTATGTCTAAGAATAAAAATTCGTTTGCACTTCTGGTTAAGGTGTTATTTTGATTGAAAGTTGGATTTATCAAGTAAAAGTAAGGTGTATCCTCAATTGTTTGTGCCACTGTATATTCACACGGTTTTTAAATGAAAAAGAAGAGAGAAAAATCCCCCGCTCCTCTCAAGTAAGTATAAATGTTGATCACCGCGATTTCAAGCCATCCGAAAATAAATCAATTGTGGTTAACGAAGTGGAAACTGTGGCTGACATGGTAATCAGTGCCCAAGAGAAATGTTGATGAATTTTCTCTGAGCCACTGAAATGCCGATGTTAGACTCGCATAAGCAATGAAAAGGAGAATTCTAGGTTACAACGCTGTGAAGTAGTAAAGGGCTATTTTTATTTCTGTTGTCTTAAGTTAGTTGCTCTATGAGGTTAATTTATATTTAAATTATTTTACTATCTCTGTTCGAACGGAATATTGTTAAATGCTTTACGCTTTTTATTTGCTTTTGTTACGAACATTTTTAATTAGTAGTTACGTTTTCGTACAGAAAATTAATATAGTCTATGCCTTTTCACTTTCAAAATGTATTGAAAATTAATGAAAAATATTTAATGAATCTTTATCTTTTTCTCCCCACCCGTGTGGTGACCTGGAACAGTCCAACTGTAACTCATACATGTGGTAAGAAGCGATTAAATGGGTACCCAGTGTCTAATGCAGAGGTCTTCTATCTGGGTTCTGCGGAACCTTAGGGTGGTTCCGCAAGTGATCACTGTTTGCTTAAAGCGCCAAAATTTTAGTAAAATTTTAATTTTTATATAAAATTGAATTCTTAATGGCAGTTTGCTTGTAAAAGTAAATATAAATAAATATTTTGTAGATAAAATAAAAGCTGAAATTTCGTTAAAGTATCGTGCTTCAAATATATGAATCGAGACACACTAGGTCACATATTAGTCTCCTTTCTCCGGCTCAGTCGATATATCTCAAATTGATATATAAGCCGATACTCAGTAGAAAATGAAATTTAGTAAGGATGATATTATGGATTTTTAGATTGACATTAGAGAAGAATAACCTGAAATTGCTAAAAGAGCTGTGAAACCTCTAATGTCATTTGTTTTAACCTACGTATGCGAAAAATCTTTCTCTTGCATACTGCGACAACAAAATACAGAAACAGATTGGATTTTGAAGAGGACATTGGGTTGCCGCACCAACTGGGACATTGGACATAAAAATACTTTGCAATAAAAAAAAAACAATCACAGCCAAGTCGTTAAAAGAGAAAGTATTATTTTTATTAATTTGTTATAATTTAAAATATTGTTGCTTTTGTTTATTATTCATAGAATATATTGTGGAAAACCAAAAACAGCCATCAGCTACCTTTCCATTCATTACCTTTTTAAGATGTTTGTATTGTGATAAAATAACGATGCATTAATGACTTTGTCGATTTGAGTAGAATAAACCTTTGAGATATCCTATTTTTTCTGCTCTTGGATGAAAGGGTTCCTTCAAGAAAATAGCAAGTTTAAAGGGTTCCCAAAAGTGTAAGAGGTTGAATACTCCTGGTCTAGGACATAGCCAAGAACCCTGCCTCTAGGGATTATATCAGGGGACCTCAGGGACTTGCCTTCTTTAGGTAGGTACGGGCATCATGACCCCGAAGCACCCAAGTGATCATTTTCTTTTCCAGGATGTTTACTGTATTTGGTAAACACGGGTGACGTGTCCCCAGGGTTGCTCTAGTGATCCTTTATTCGACCCTCCTTCTTGTCAACTTTTCCCCCTCTTTTTTTTAAACATCTAAATTACAGCTTTACGCTAACTTACTGTGTTTGATGCAGCAACATCTGGCTCTTGCGCCATTAAAAAATACTGTCACTCACTCCCTCACCTTTTTTTTTCATGCAATCATTATCTAATTTTACACGATTATAGTGAATATTTTATTATTATTTGTATCGATTTACACTCTTTACCGTTTAGTTGATGATACGAGAACAGTTCGAAAAGTACCTATGCTAAGAATGGGAAATGAGAATGGAATAGGTTAATTGAATGTCCATTTATCGTTTTCCTTTTTTGAAATTCACTAATATGACACCCTTTACATCCCAAAACATCGTCACCTTAACTTTCCCTTTGGATGAGACCATCTTCGCCTTCTTTGGAACTCTTTTCCCCAAATGCAAGGGGGTCGCGTTAGCCTAGGGGTTAAGGTATCGGACTCGAGGCTGGCGGTTTTTGTTGAGTCGTGGGTTCGAGCTTTGATGCCACTAAAGACCCGCTGAGTAGCCGGGCTGATGCACGTTAAATCTATCGGGGAGCAAAGTCCCCCCGTTAGCGTGGTATGGATGTTAGGAGAGGGGGGTGCCAGCTCAGGTGTCGTCCTCGTCACTTGACCGAGGTTCAAAATTACGAGGTCCATCGCCAATAGCCCTCGTGTTGCTTCTAGTGCGACGTTAATAAAAACTAAACTAAAGTAATGATAAGAAGGCGGTACTTGTTTTCACCTGGAAATAAAGGGGAACACGTCGTTTTCCGTCAAGGGGAGTCATTGTGTGAGGAGGTATCTTGCTGGTTGGCCGAACAGACCTCAATATCTTTGAGAAGGGGTTTGGACTGCTGAAAAATATAGAGTTGAAATTTTTCAGCCTTACGTTCACTTGTTTTGAGGTGCTGTCAGTTCTGACTTCATATATATGGATTAATCATCCATTCATATAAATTCATCCTTGTCATCGCGAGAGCCTAATTTACGACTTCCTTGAAACGGGAAATATTTTCGGCGGCGAATGATATTCGATCCCGTGGAGGGGGAGAGAGTTTACCTTGGAGGGACAGTAGCTGTTTCGAACCTTGGACCAGTGGGTCAAAGGAAAGAAGCTGACCGGTCCCTTTTTCATGAGGCATGTCTCTCTCGTGCTCGTTTTAACTCCCGGCGTTGTTGTTAAAGAGAGCCACTGTATACTCCCTCTCCAGTATCATCGTGATGATGCGAAGAGGAACCTTTTAACTGATATTTGTAAAAAGATTACTTTTCCAGCCATTATTGCAATTGTTGTATTCAGTTTTGTTCACTCAACTGATTTAAATTCTAACGAGAATGTATGGGATATGTTCGGAAGACAACTTGCGTCTCTTCTGCGCCCGCTGAGATCCGTTCCAGCTTAGAAAAAAGCTCATTGTGACATTTGGAACTCTTTGAGCTCCAATGTCATAGCAAGTATGAGAAAGCGTTGAGCTGGCTCTCAGAGGTGATCACACATCTTATTAAATTGCAATCTTTTTATTTTATTTGTTTTTCACTAAACTGTGAACTCCACTTATGACCATTCAAACTGTTTGTTTAGTTTAGTTTTTATTAACGTCGCTCTAGAAGCAACACGAGGGCTATTGGCGACGGACCTCGTAATTTTGAACCACGGTCAAGTGACGAGGACGACACCTGAGCTGGCACCCCCCTCTCCTAACATCCACACCACGTAAACGGGAGGACTTTGGGCCCCGAACAGATTTAACGTGCATCAGCCCCGGCTACACGGCGGGTCTTTGGCGGCCAAGGATCGAACTCGCAACTGAACGAAAACTGCCGGCCGCTAGTCCACGACCTTGACCACTAGGCTACCGCGGCCCAAACTGTTTGTTTAGATAATGAAAGTGATTATTATCATCCTTTCGTATTCTTGTCTTATTTTGAAATTATTTTACATTTACAGATCACGTTTCTCTCGATTTCAACATGGGTTTCCTTCATTATTCCCATAATTATTAATTATGCTTAGCTTTTGGACACCAGTATATATTGTTGAAAACGTACGGACTTCTTCTGAAAAACCCTTGAATACATTCAGAGGTCAAAAGATCACAAGTTGTCCAAGACCACTATATGTGCACCAGTACAAAAAGTAGTACACAAATTACTTATTATTAATGCAAAACGTATAGCTAAATTAATATTTTTGTTGATATAAATCTTTTGCTGTTGGGTGCTGCAGGATTCCCTTGAATTCAAGTTCTGTTTATGAATGTCTGATGAAGTTAAACTTTTAAATTTAGGGCTCGATTTGAATGTTAATTTATATCGCTGGTTAAATATTTAGTTAAATAATTTTAAAAATATTTATCTCATAATGATTATAAGTAATTATAAATGTAATATGATTAAGATAAATTTCTTTCTTCAAAGGTATTTCTGTAATCTACAGATATTCATATCTTCCTTATTTGACCTGAAACACACACTCGCCGTTTACCGGAGTTGTTGCACATTCATCTGTCTGGGCTCTAGTCCTAAGGGGAGGTTAGGAAGTTCGGTGACAGCTGTAGTTTGTCATTTGACCGGGGATTAAAATTACGAGGTCTTTTCAAAAGCTCGCGTTTTGCTCAGTTCATCTTTAATAAACAATCCATGGATACATAAAACATGTATTTTTTTCATTTATTCATTACAATGTTCTGTGCAATACTCTTTATTTAACTAAAATACATAACTAACGAATATTTGCGTTTATTTTCCAATGCTCTTCAAAGTATATCAAAAAAATTGCCTCGTAACATTATAAAAAAAAAGTGGTTGGTTTCCCTATTTATTTGACCTATATGTTGTAACTATTGTTTTAAAAATTCAGCATTAGATTTTTTTTTTACTTTCTAATCACGGTATTTAGAAAATGTGCACTGTAACGTTTCTTCTACGCAGAATAATTTATTATAGAAATACCATGTCACAAATGGAAGACCTGACTCAAATATTCTTATGTCGAGCGTCTAGCAGCATAAAAAAATTTCTTTGTGCTTAAAAATTTTAAATATTTGCTTTTTTTTTTCTTTTACTGCCTTCTGTGTAGTAAAAGAAGCGTGTTCAGTTTTTTTGTTCGCAACATAAATCGCAAATTCAGAATGTTCAAAAGCTAGTTGAATGATTAGATATAACTTTTTCAGGTGCAGCATAAAACGTTAAATTTAGCATGTGAATTATAAGGCGGGATGTTTTCAAATTCTAATAGCTTCTGGCTTTATAAATACCCATGTGATGACAGGGGATTAAAGAATAGTCTCAATGTAGCTCATAAATGTCGGATGAGGTGATTAAAATGGTAACCAGTATCCGGGGGTATAGCTGTGCCCCTGGGGATTAAATCAGGTGACTAGTCCTCCAGATTGGGGGGACTCAGGGGCTTGCCTTATTTTGGTGGGTCGAGGAACATGACCTCGAGGCATGCTATTGATCTTTTTTCTTTTCCATTGGGTTTAGTGTCTTTTGAAAACATGGGTGACGCGCACCCAGGATACCCTAGTGATCCGTATTTATTTACGACCCTCCTTGTCCATCTATTTTTAAACTTTTTTCACATATCTGGATCACATCTTTACTTTGTTTGGTGCAGTATTTCCACAACTGGCGAAATAGAAAATATTTGAGATCGGTAGTAGAAATTCCCCATGATTAACATTACGATCTCGAAATCAAATGGCCAGTAGACGGTATCTTTAATTATATAAATCAGTTATCCTAAAGAGCTGCTTACTTTAATCAATGAACATTAAAAACACATCGTTCAACGCAATGCGGAGATTTAAAAAAATATACAATATCCTATTTTCTATTTTCGAACATTTATAAAACGTGATTTCTTCTTCATTACTGTTAAGATTAAGTCTTTAATTTTTTACGCATAAATAATTATAATTTTTTACATATGAATAATTAAACAAGGAAAATAATGTATTAGAGTGATATGCATTAGTGTATTAGATCATATAAATTAAAAATGTCTTCGTGCGTAACGTTAAAGAATAAGACCTGAAATTGGAATAATTTTTCCAATAATAAAACACTCGAACATTAATTTTATATTCTGACTTCCCTCCCCTTTAGAGAATAATATATTTTACAATATTGAATAATATATGTTAGAAATGAATAACCGAATCAATCCATTTTTTTTTTAAATGTAAAACGTGTCCCATGTTTCAACTCTTATACTGCAATACTAAATGCCCTTCGAACTTAACGTCTTACGAAAACGGCGAATGTTTATGAATCATATGAAAAACGGCGAATTTTTGGAATATTCTGAAATCTTAAGAATATTGTATCATAAAGGGATGTATATATTACAACGCCGCAAACTTATTTTAAAATTGGAACAATTTTCTACCTGGAAATGTATTCGAAGCATTGATTTTCTTTGTGAGTAATGGTGCAGTTTAATGGCGCAAGAGCCACATATGGCCGTGCTGTGCCAGACCAGGTGTAACTGGGATCTAGACGTTTGAGTGAATGAGCGAGAGTACTTGCAATTGCGATAAAGCCCTGCTGTGCCAAACAAAGCTAGTGAGTATATTTGAAGTTAGTAAAGTATATAAAAAAAAGTTGTAATCTAGACGTGTAAAAAAATTGAAAAAATATTTTAAGAAATTGGTTGACGAGAAGGAGGGTCCAAAACGGAAAAGGATCCCTAAAATATCCCGGGAGCCCGTCAACCATGTTTACAAAAGTCTGTAAACCCCAGGAAAAAGGTTTGGTTTTATTAAAGTCGCACTATAACAAACACGACGGTTATTGGCGACGAACCTCGGAATTTCGAAACTCGGTCAAGTGGCGAGGACGACACCTGAGCTGGCACCACCTTCCTTAACTTCCATACCACGCCAAAGGGAGGACTTTGGACCTCGACAGAGTTAACGTGCATCAGCCCCAGCTGCACGGTGGGTCTTTAATGGCATCAAGGCTCGAACCCTCGACTCAACAAAAATTTCCAGGCGCGAGTCCAATGCCTTAACCTCTAGGCTTCCGCGGCCCCCATAAAAAATAAAAGCATCACTAGGGTGCTTCGGAATAAGGTCCTTTAACACACTTGGTGAATACGGTCTTAATGTATCACTCCCTTTAAAAAAAATTAATATTGATTTACATATTAAATGAAAAATAATACTGTTTCGAATGATCACAATTATTTATTCACATACGTGTTTGTTTCATACCTGTGTCTTACAACAAAGAAATGCTCCCAAAGAAATATCGTCATCGCTCTTTATTTCTTGATTGAAGCTGCCATTGTTTCTATATTTATGTCATCACAAATGAAATTTGGCAAATGGACGTTGGGAACCAAAGACTAGACATTTCATGCAGGATCAATCTGTCACACGATGTGCTTTCTAAAAGGAGGGAGAGGGAGGGGGATGTCCCGCTGAGGCTTTTAAGCGAGTATTACATGGCCCATCTGCACTTAAGTGATAGACCAGTATTGATTTCTAGTGACAAAAGGTTATGGACAAAGTATAGAACACAGACCCGAGTGCTATAGGAGAGTGAAATATTGAATCCGTTTATCTTAGCCTGTGTTTTATAAGGGGATAACCCGATTGAAAATGTCACTTTGGAATTGTTTCAAAATTTCAACGGTGCAGTCTTTTATGACGGCGTTTCGTCTCGCTGGCAGTGTTGCCATAGTAACGAAATAAAATTTACGTGAGTGACTGAATGTTGGATTTTTTTGGGGCGCAGGAGCCAATGCTGTTTCAAACATTTGTTGAAATGGTCGCAACATTTTTCAAGACCATTGAGAGAAAAAGACAAAATGGCAAATAAATTAAGAGATAAAAAAATATAATGAAAAGCGGCTTAAAAGGAAAGAGATACCAGGGTTATAATCCTAAATGCGATTTAATAACTTCACGAACAGTTTTAAAATGTGGGTGGGCCGAGAGAGTCGTGGATTCGAGTCCTAATGCCACTGAAGATACCTTATTTAATTAGTCGCTCTAAATTTGCCCCGGCTCAGCCTTCATGTTGGGATTATGTGGAAGTTTGGAGAGTGTGGTTAAAGCTCAGATGTCCGTCGTCACTTGAACGGGAATCGAAATTATAAGGTATGCCGCCAATACCTCTCGTGTTTCATCTAAGTGTAATGTTGATAAACAATTATTCAATTTTTAATCGCTTCTCCACTATTATATGTGTACTATATGATTTATTAAAACGCGGTTATAGGGATCCATGGCTGTTAAAACGCGGGTTAAGCGAATCGCGAGATACGGTACTTGTATAAATTCAAAGGGAAAAAAACATATTTTTGTCAAGACTAGTGTTTTCCTCTGTCCAAGCCCTTTTTCTAGCCATTCTCTTATCATATCAACGTTATCAACAAACTGAAGAATTTTATCCTTATTTTTAAACATCCACGCAGGTAGATTAAGTTCTCTGACAATTTCAGCTTGTTTTGCCCCTTATCGAATTCATTCGATAATATTTTCCTCGATCGTAAAGCCTTTTGTTTACATTTACATTCTTTCGACGATATTTTTAATTATTACAGGAATCACTTATACAAGAAAAAAAATTCAGAACTCTCAAAATTTGATCAATAGAAAATGAATGAAGCGTTGTCAGCCACCACAAGATCTCCGAAAATAATTTTTTACATAATAAAATTCAAAACGAGAGCACTTTCTGAGACATGGAAATTCGTGCAAAGTGGCTCAATAAAGAAGTCGGACAATATGTCATTGCATTTAATCGCCTAAAATAAATAGTTAAAAAAATAGAGTATAATTTTTCTTATGTATATATTTTAGTAAAATAAGTTCTCTACTAATTCTTATCGTAAATTAAAAGTTGAAGAATTCAGTTGGAAGAAAAAGAAAAATTTAAAAGAAAATTTTTAAAAAAATCAGTCAAAAAATAACTTGGACAGATGGCGATATTGTCTTTGTAATCAGCCATTCAAAGTGAGATTTCCCACCATGGCTAGAAGAGGGTGGTGCCAGCTCAAGTGTCGTCCTCGTCACTTGACCATGGTTCAAAATTACGAGGTCCGTCGCCAATAGCCCTCGTGTTGCTTCTAGTGCGACGTTAATAACAACTAAACTAAACTAAAAAATTCCCACCTTCGCATGATTTGTCGATTTAAAATTTTGCATTTTAAGCTATACTTTACTTATTGTTGTGAGTTTAGTTAAATTAGAAGTTTCAAATGGGAAGGCCAAGAACACAGACGTAAATAGAGGTAAGAAAACTAGTTCTAGAGTATAATAAAGGAAAGTCGATTCCAAAAATCAATAAATTTGCAAATAGTTCCATCCTACGGTTTTTGATATAAATAAACATTTCAAATTCAATTGAAAATAAGCACAAATCTGGAAGACCAAAAACATTTTTGAACCAAGTGAAATGATAGATTGTAAGATAATGCGTTTTAAATCCTAAAAAAACTTAATGCTCCTAAGCTAACTAATAAAATGTCACAATATATTCATAAAACTGTAAATCCAGAAACAATAACACTAATTTTACGTAGAAACAATTTACATGGAAGAGGGGCACATGAATGGTCATTTATAAATAAACGCAACAGATTAAAAAGAATGAAGTTCGCAAAAACTTATAAATATCAAGACTTTCATTTTGGAAAACTTTTTTGTTTGTTGGTGAAAGCAAATTTAGTTTGTTTCGCTCAGATGGTAATGTTATGTACGACGGAAACCAAATCAAGAGTTTTAAGAACAAAATTTAAAAGCTACTGTAAAGCAGGGTTGTTGTTCTATCATGGGTGGTTAGGGCTGCATGTCTGCCAGTAGTCCAGAAAAACTTCACATAATTGATGGCATAATGGACCCCACAAAGTATTTAATCATAATGAAATAATGCTTATTACAAAGCACCGAGCAATTGGGGAATTAGGAGGTTTTGAGTTATTATCAAGACAATGATCCAAAACGTACAGCAAATATTGTGCGCTAATAGCTTTTGTATAAATGCCCACTTGTGTTAGAAACACCTCCACATCACCTGACCTAACTGTGATTGAAAATTTATGAGCATATTTGAAAAATAAATTTAAAAAAAAAAAAAAAAAACACTATAAACACAAAAATGGACTTAACAATGCACTCCAACTTAAATGGTCTAAAATTGATCCAAATTTTTGTAAAAGCCTTGTAGAGTCTATGCCTAAAAGACGGAGGGTGTAATAAAACACAAAGGACTGCCGACAAAATACTAAGTCTCTTATATTTATTATATTTTTTTCTTTTGAACTTTGAGTGTTCGAGTTTTTTTTGAATTTATTTTGTGTACTTTTAGTACTTATATATTTTCAATGAATGAAATTACTTTTGCAATTTTTTTTATCGTGCTAATTGTAGATAAAACTCGTCGTGATTTTTCATTATATTTGGTTTTGATATTCTGTGTATTTTTAAGCATCAAAATATAAGCTGATCTATGAGAAAACCAGTGTCCAACTTCTTTATTGAGCCATTGTATACATACAGTGACTCCCAAAATTGAGTATACACCTTCCTTTTTCGAATTAAAAGTATAAAAAAGTAATACTGAATATTCATATAAAATTAATATATATATCTAAGTGATAAAATATATTTTTAGAAATGTACTAGACTTGGAAACAAGTACAAAATCCTTTTAATAATTTATACTGCTGTTTGTAGAAAATGCAACACCATGAAAGAATCATCAGAATCAAATGAAATTTAATGCAGAAACGACTTGTACTGATACAAATAAATGATGAAATTTTCAAAACAAAAGAAACAAATTAAGCGTCCGAAATCAGTATTTGGTGCAGCCACCATGCGCTGCAATAAGTGCTGCTATACGACGTGGCATGGAGTCAAACAGATGTTGAATATCTGCTTGAGGAAGAGAATTCCATATCGCTTGTATGCGCAACCAAAGTTCGTCTTTGGAAACTGCAGGACGCGGATCACGAGCGAGACGCCGACCAACCATATCCCACACGTGCTCAATAGGCGACATATCCGGTGAATAAGCAGGCCAAGGAAGAAGTTGCATGCGTTGTGCTGAACAGAAGTCTCGAACAGTCCGCGCAACATGTGGGCGTGCATTATCCTGCTGAAAGATAGCTCCAGAGATGCCTTGAAGGAAAGGAACGACTTCGGGCTGTAGCACTTCACGGACGTACCTGTTGCTATTGAGATTACCCTCAATTCGTATCAAATTGGATCGTCCATGATACGAAATCGCACCCCAGACCATAACTCCGGGTGTTCGACCACTATGTCGTTCAATAATACACTCAGGAAGGCAGCGTTGACCGGCATAACGTCTAACACGAACACGGCCATCATGGGTCCACAAATTGAAGCGTGATTCATCTGAAAAGACAACTTGGTGCCAATCAGCTCGCCTGTCTCTGTGCTCAAGAGCCCACTGCCGACGCAGCCGTCGATGATTCGCCGTGAGGGGAATCCTGTATAAAGGCACCCTTGCACGCAATCCACGGCGCAGCAGACGACGACGAATTGACGAAGCCGACAATTGTACACCTGTAGCAGTAGACCAACGTGCTGCCAGCTGCCTGGAGGAAGCTGTGCGATCATTCACCGCCATGCGGAGCAGGTGTCGATCATCGCGCTCTGACGTCACCTTCTGTCGTCCAGTGCCTGTTTTTCGAGTTGTTCGGTGCTCGTCGGTCCACTGCTTCCAAACTCGCATCACTGTGGAACTGTTCCGCTGCATACGAGCTGCTATTGCGCGATAGGAAAATCCTCCTTCTCGAAGGCCGATTATCCTCCCTCGTTCAAACTCCGTAAGATGCTTGAATTTCTTATTCTTCCATCGTGGAGGCATACTCAGGTCTCACTAAACGTTTGCCACTAACAAATAATCATAGACTTTTTTCAACGTCCCGCTACAGCACTTTATTTATACGCTTTCAGCATCAATTCAGAGGGCGCTGCGCGCGCCGCGCACGCGCGATGGCTCTGAAACTTTATTAATTTGCATAATATCCTATAATTGACATTTGCTGCGAATTTCATTTGATTCTGATGATTCCTTCATGGTGTTGCATTTTCTACAAACAGCAGTTTAATTATATAATGTATAGCAGAAACTACAACATATTAAGTCACAAAATTGATTATACACCTGGCATAACTTTCAAATGAAAACATAAAAAGACAAACTAATGTTTGGTTGCACCCTTTGGAATTAATGACGGCTTCCATATGGAGTAGCATCGATTTAACCAGATTTTAGGTTGTTTCACTTGTGATTTAAATTCTCCTCTTGATTGATTCTCTTAAAGCAGTTTTTAAACTGTCTTTACTCGTGCTATGGTGCTTTTGGACAGATTTTTCCAACTGTGACCATAAATTTTCAATAAGGTTGAGATCAGGTGAGAGTGATGGAGTGTGCAACTGCGTTCTACAACAGCCATAATCGAACAATTTTAACTGCATGCTTAGGATCATTATCGTGTTGAAACTCGATCCTAAACCCAATTTTTCAGCACTTTGCCTTAAATTATTTTTCAGAATGTTCAAGTATTGAATTTGATCCCATCAATAAACTCTATACTTCCCACACCATTGGCTGATATACAGCCCCATACTTGACAGTAGGAACGGTGTTTTTAGAAAGCTGCCGCCAAACATAGCATCACCTATCACTTCCAAAAGCTTTTAAATTTACTTTCATCACTAAATATAACTTGATTCTAGAAGTCTGGAGACCTTGAAATATTATTTTCAGCAAATGAAAGCCTTTTCTCCTGGTTTTGCTTAAAAATCAAAGGTTTTTTCAGGTCTCAAGACTATTAAAGCCTGATTTCCTCAGTAATTTTCTAATTGTTTCTGCTGAAACAGGTCTTGGTATCATACAAGAACTGGTTGCATTAATTTATGGAGCACTCGCTTTTGGAGTTCCAGTCACTTTTCGTAGAACCTTCCTACTTATTCTGCCATCCAGGATCTCCTTTCGTCCTCTTTCGGGAATATTTATAACGTGTTCCAACTTCTTTTTATATTTTAACGATTTTTGAAGACATCCTTGACTTCACTGAACTACTTTGGCATTTTTTCTAAGAAATTTACTTTCTTCAGTCATTTTCACGACCCCAACTCTCTAACTTCTGCTACAGTTTCCGTTTTGGAACCCATTTTGAAAATTTAAAATTAACATTTCTACAAGAAATTTATGCATTAGGATCCAAATCCAATGTCAGTATCAAACGCAAAAACTTTAGTAAAACAGCAGTAGCTAATTTATCAGTTGCGGTCACTTTCTGCAAAGTGTATATTTAATTTTGTGACATCAATTCGTGACATTTAGTCAGAATGCAAATAATTTTATTATTATAATATTAACTCATGTTTATTTTCTGGATAAATATCTTATTTAAGAAGTGATTTATCATTACCTACTAAAACAAACCTTTACTTAAAACTTTTTACATTATGTTTGTATTTTCAAAATAAAGAAAGAGAGTTATTTACTCAATTTTGGGAGCCACGATATATATATATAACAGGTCAATTGAAAAGTCCCCAGCCTACCATAGTAAAACATATTTTTTTTGGCAAAATTAGTTTTTTTTTATTCAACATAATTCCTTTCAAGGGTGATACACTGATTAT
>BMAW01049823.1:0-14582 GCA_019974015.1 Nephila pilipes | reverse complement strand
ACCATTCCTGTTCTTGTTCGGAGAAATTTGCGCTGCGATTGATATATTCGTTGCTGCTTTGCTATCAGTTTGCTTCGGTGTCCATGATAGTAAACATATCAACCTAAATAAAAAACTTTAATTGAAAAAGGACTACTACTTTAACGATTGCAGTAGATGAAACTCAAAAAAGAGTGTACAACTTTAATCACTTACATATTAAGTTATGATTATGATTTTATTTAGAAATTATTCTTTAAGTGGGCATTTTTGGAATGTAGATTATAAAAGTTTCAATTGCGTGACCCTATTCTTTTAAATCATGTTTTTAATCTATATTTCTTAAAAAGGAATTTCCTGGTTGATAATACTTGTATTCAGAGAACATATTTAACAGCTCATTTTTGTCCTAGACCTAAAACAGCTTTTTAAACTACTTTATCTCTCTTTTTGAATATTTTACCTATTAATTGCTTACCTGGACTGCAAATTTTATGCTCTGACAGAAAGATGTATTTATTACGATAATTATGTAATTAATTTAAATTATGTATTCCTTTAACAATAAGTAATATATTACGTAAAATATACGTGTATTGATATAATATTTTTAATATCGTTTTATTTTTATTATTGCAAAGTTAATATTATTTGTTATTAGTTAATACACTTGATTATTTTATACGTACATATCCACACTCATCCATACATATATATATATATATATATATATATATACGTATATATGTGTGTATTTCATTTAAATATAATATAATTTCCCAAATTTTCCTATTCTTTAACTCACACTAAGGAGTTCATTCTTAGGTCCTGATGCCATTCCAGTTTAGCTTTTAATTTATGCAATCATGCGCTCTTAAAATCCGCAATGTAATTTAATATCACGTCTCAAAGTTGCAGTGATAATTCTAACTAGGCTTTATGTCTGCAGTTAAGTTCCCTCAAATTCCCTTTTCCCGATAACCCATAATCGAAAGAATACCTGGAAATAAATTCTAAGCAAGGTAAAATTCTCCCAGTTTCACTTTAAACATGAAGGCAGAAACTGTGCTTCTAGTCTCCTCAAATGTATTAACTGAATCTAATAGAGTCTGTCTTTCATTTAAAAGTAATAAATTCACTGTGTGTGAGTAATTCATCTTCTATTTTCAACCTCCACTGTAGAAATATCATTGTTACTCATCTATTAATTGATATGTAACACACACACACAAACATACATATATATATATATATATATATATATATATATATATATATATATATAACAAGTGTTTTCAATTGTATTATAATCGTATATAATAATTTTATTAATGCAATAGCTTGAGATGAAAATTAATTATCAATATCGAAATATGAGTATATTTAATCAGGAAAATATTAAAGTAATATTCATTTACTCAATTCAAATTCTTTCATTCAATTTTGAAAAGAAATAGTCTAGGAATTTATTCTTCATTAAACTACATTTTAATGAAATACAAATATATTTACATTTCCTAGAATGCTCATGATTAATAGAAATATGTTGCTTAAATACCTAATAATTTTATGGTCATAGTGTAATGCACATTGTCTTGACGTAATTATCTCCTTAGAAAAAATTAACATTTTACCTAATTTTTCAGTCTAAATTTAGAAATCATTTACTGCATTAAACAACTATTTAGAGTTTGAAGCTTTGGGTGCATTAAATAATTCTGACAAATGTGTATTTCCGATTGGTTAATTTTTCATAATGCATGGTCAAAGTTATTTCATGCATTGCTGAGAAGAAATAGAAAAAAATATGAGCGTTTTGATTTAGAACTGAAGGAAATAAAGTTTCATTTATAACTTTTACATTTTATGAAATTGATCGTACATACTTAAATGAGATTTCTGATTCATTTGGCTCTCATTTTATGTGACTGCTGACCTCATTTTTAAATAATTTAAATTTTGAATTTTTCTAAATATTCTCGTAATATTTCTCTGCATTTCTCACCAAATATATTATTCAGTTCAGTTTCGGCTCATATAGCTTGGATGTTAAGCATTGTATAAAAATTTCACAATTTTTTTAATCAAAAACTTATCCTATCTTCATTTAAATATTAAAAAAATATGGAAAATGTGGGTAAGAAATAATTGATTAATTACTAAGGTCTTTTTTTAAATAATGAAATGAAAAATTAAATATGAATAAGAAGTATTTATTCGAAACACTGATTAAAATGTTATATGATTACAATATAAGAGACTCACATTTAAAATTTAAAACTAATTTAAACAATTACACCCTAACATGTTTCAAAAAACCCATACAATAGGGTTAATATCTAAAGTATTTTTACAGATATAAAAAATATTAAAATAAAGAATTTCTAAATTAAAATAATACCAAAATCAAAATTCAAATAAAAAGAAAATTTACTCATCAATACATTTAAGACATATGTGTTTGTTAGTAGAGAGAATACAAGTGCCAATTATCTACGTTTCATATTATTTTTATGAAAACTAAAATACAAAAGATCAATTCCAAGAGAGGGCTTAGAATATTAACAAGTATGCTACATAAATAATATATTATTTGTTTTGTTATAATCCTTAGAATATTCGCTAAGTGTGCTAACACTGTTTTCTTCAATCAAACTCTTTACAACAATTGCTACTTAATACGAATATAAGATAAAATGCTCTCGGATTTTATTTCATGTAATTCAGTTAATTGGATGGATAATAAATTTTTCAAGCCTGCTTGAAATTTGATCAAGGGAGAAATGGTTACTATGTTTTCTATGTGATCACATTAACTTCCTTAGAATATATTACCGTTTCGAATTTAACGGAATCGTCCGTTTTTGTGAACCCTGTAAATTGTTTCGTATGTGAGGTAATAAGCTATCATATATTTTTTTGCTCAAAATCTAAACATTAATCATAATTATATATATATATATATATATATATATATATATATATATGTGTGTGTGTGTGTGTGTATGTGTGTTATTTTATATGCATTACTGCATTAGATATTAAATATATTTCTCTTTAATATTTTATTCTATTAAATATAATCCAATGCGTAAGTATACGATTTTTTAATTTCTTCAAAATTTTTTGTTCATTAGTGATTATCTTCAATAATTTATAACCTCCCTTGTTTCGAAATATATTTTCTAATATTCTTTTTGTTGCAGATTTAGATGCCCATATTTAATAAATTATTGAAATAATTTATTTAAGACAAAGTTTTCCATTTTTTTTTTTTTTTTTGCTTTTTATATTACCGTAATTTTACTTCGAAGAATTATTGAGGTTTATTGACATACCCTCTATGAAACGTTTCCAAATGTCATTTATGAGGTTCCACGCTACCTGCTGGAAAACCTTTTGGCCAAATGGCACCAATGGACTTTCTTCTTCCTTTGCTTCATTACTGGTAAACCCAAAATTATAATATTCTTGAGAATATTTTCTTGGTTTTATTTTCGGAGCTATGCTCGTATTTGCAGTTGCAGATGCTTCACTTTTGTCTAATGCTCTCATAAGCCAACTTAAAAGTTTAGCGAATATTCTGTATAAATCTACGTACGTGAATATTTAATACCCTAAACTGCATTTAACACGCAAATTATCATATACATTTACAATATATTACATAGCGATTGTAAAAACGACTCTCTCGATCAAACAGAGGGGAATTGGAAAGAAATACAAAATTTATACACATTTGGTCTAGATCTCGCAGACTTTCTAGAATGTTGGAAGCCAGGCAGAACTTCTTACGTGGCAGCAAGAATTTCCAATTTAGTGCACGAATGATAGAGAGCACAAGAAAGGCATCTATTCTGGTTTTGTCTATACAACGAACCTGTGTCACCAAACATTAATATATTATTGATTATTTGTAAGATTTGTAAGTAAAATTGTGCTGTAGCTTTAGCTTCAAAACACACAAAAAAATACAATGTTATTATAATCCTTGCTATTTTAATAGACGTGGGCAAAATGAAAATTATTACTAAAAGTTTGAGAAACGCTGTTGTATTGAATATTTAAAGCAAATTTGTTGCAAATGTAACATATCAAGTGTACAAATAAAAAATTTAAAATTTTAATTCCAAGATAAAATTTGTGCAAAATTAATGCGTTGTCCTTAAATCCAACGCATTGCCTGAGTATAAAAACAAAATCGAGGAAATAATATTCGTTTGACAAATTTACATTTCATTTCAATTAAAATGAATAAAACAAATGTTTGCATTTCGCAAAACCATTAGACATTTTTTTTCTTTTCCAACTATTCTTTTCAGTTAACTATATAAAGTCACTTTACGAATTTAACTAATTTTCTCTCAAAGCAAATCCCAACTCAATCTTTGAGGAACGTTTTCCCAAAATAATCAGAATAATTCTGCTCGCCTGTGACTACAGGGGCAGATCAAATATGCAAATCTGCATTATACTCAGTTTCTTTTCTGTTAACTTTTCGTCAACACCGTGGATGCCATTTGCATGGCAATCAGTCTTCTGCTTATGTTATCTTAATTTTTATCGGTGAGATACAAAAGAATTTGCTATTACAGAAGTAGGAGTGAAAGATAAGTATCTGTTACTGTAGGACGAAATTGATTTTTTAAAATTTTTCCTTAATTTAGTTCGTAGAACAAATTCTTGTATCTAAGGGAATTTAATTTCTCTCGAGATGTATTGAAATGTCCCGATATGATGCGAATTTCGCCAAATCAGTTAAAAGCATTTATTTTAAGCAACAGTAATTGTTTAAATTTTAATTTGCTTTATTCTAGAAGGAAACGGGAATAGTTTTTTTTTTTTTTTTCTACTTCCTCTTATATTGCAAAAAGAGCATTTATTTGATAAAACATTGAACCATTGATCAAATCAAGTGTAATTCAGTAAATTAGATTTTAATCAAGAATTTTTAATTTTGTTTAAAATCTTTCTTTTTAATTTACGAAAAAAAAAATCAAAACAAATACAAAAGTGTAAGTAAAAAATGTATTATAAAATTATTTAGCTATTAAGTGGTATGCATCTTAGGAGCACTAGGGTGACAATACACTTTTTTTGGTCAACATATCATTTTTTATTTTATTTTTGGTGTCCAATTAAAATTTCATTTTCTATTGTAAAAATATATGTTCAATTTTTTTCTATAATTTTTAGAAACATAGTTACAAGCGTTTATAAATATATATTAATCCTAAATTTCTCTAACTGGAAAGGATCTGAAAACGACATTACCTTAAAGCACAATATCTCAAAACGTTTTCTTTTAATGGATTTGAAGTTATTTATATTTGTTGCTCAAAACGGTATTTGTAGAATTGATTATAGTTGAGATTTTATATCGAGTATAATGTTTTTTTTATGTTACAATCAAGTGAAAATTACAATTACTTTTCAAGAAAATTTTTGTGTTCAGAACAAACAACCAGAGCTTCCTACGTTATAGCTACATTATCAAATTAATTGTTAATTTTCTAGATAATGTTATATTCAATATTATTTAATTTACAAAATATCAGTATATTAATTTCCGTTTGAGTTAGAATGTTTTGCGCAAAGTCTTAATTTTTGCTTGTATTTGTATAAAATACTCTTTTAGCAGTAGAAATATAGTCTAAAAATTTTTCTTAGATATTTTTCTAATTTTAAAGCATCATAAGCTTATAGAATATCCATTTGTGGGAAATTTTTGAGTTCATTGAAAAACTCTTCTTCAAAAGTGTATTGTGCCTACATCAATCTTAATAATTATTATTACTTCAATTTCAGATTGTTCTAATACCTAACACATTGTAGTTTATTTGCAGTAAAATTGGCATTTTTTCAGTAACGTTTAAAAAAATGATTAATTAGTTTACTTGATGCAGTTATCCTTTTTTTCCCCTACTAATACGCAAATTCTTTACGAAATCAGGAAATTTATTCTGAAAGCTGTAAAGATGCATTAACAAAACTTCAAGTCATTTATTTGATAATGAATTTTTTCCTTAATACCCGAACAAGATTAAAGTCCTCAAGTGAAATTGAGTAGTTAGGATTGCTATCTTTTATGCATTTAAGCTTCACTCACTTTGCTTGGCATAAGTTCATGTAACAATATCCTTCACAAATATTTCTCGTCTAGGTCATGTAAAGTTATGAATTTTCAAACTCAATTGAAAAATTCTCCAATCTAAATGGAAAAATTTGCAGTTCCGAAATTAATGTTTATTTTGGAAATATGCAGACAAGTCACTGAGATTAATTTTTGAGAAGTTTCAATTTTTTTATTTGTTTGTAATGGCACATTCCTACCTGGTATTGATAAACCAATTCAGTTATTGCAGAATTAGAGAATTTAGATATAGTTTCAATTTAGTAACCCTTACCAGTTACTGCCAATAAATATCTCACCAACCTAATCGGATTCGAATAATAAAATATTAATGATTGAATAAGGATATACTCAGAAAAAAATTAAAAACTAACCTTGTTAATTGAAATTGGTCCAAAATGAATAGAGAAATACATTAAGAAACATTGAAAATTATACTACAAGAAAGGAACTTGCAATTGAAACGAAATTTGATACACATAATGATCCACATGGGAGATTCACGTGATCTAAGTATCAAGACAAACAAATATAGAGTGCATAATTAGACAAATGCAATGAAAACTCCAATAGCAGGTATTTCAATCCGGTATTGAATTTATTAGATGTTGGATATTTTCCCGGTACAGACGTGTCCACAAATCTTGGAACAGCCACCTCCAATCCTGTACAGAGTAACAGAGTGACATGTCACGTTTCAGCTGGTCGCATAAGTGATTTGTAGAATATAAGGTCGGAGAGTGGGTCAGCCATGGAGAACTCTGAAAATGACGTAGAAGGAATTGAGCTACTGTAAATGTATGTGTACCTTTCTGAAAAATTACTGGATCAAAAAGAGGTAAAGATCCAGCAAGATCGAAGACATTTTTTTTTTAAAAATAACTTGACAAACAATTTCAGAATTACCTTGACTTTAAATGGAAGGTAACATTGTGAGGCAATAATAAAATCTTAATTATTAATAAGAAATAACCGAAATATCTGGATAAAATTTATTATGTGTTAAATAATATTTAAGAAAATTTTTATTCAGTATTAATGGTGTGGTAAATTACAACTATTTATTTTTATTTGTTTGATTTCCGGAAGCCTGAGATTGGAGTAACCTTCGAAAGTTTTACTTACTACGCCGGAATATTGAATAGTCTTAATTTTTACTAAAAGTAATCGAGAGATTAAAGTATTTTTTGTTTGCTATTCTTGAAACTTTTCTACGTAGTCCAAATTCAGAGTCATACATTTGTCTCAGAGGTTTTGACTTTATGAAGGACGCCGTTTCAGAACTTTGCAAACTGAATACTTTCTTCTCCATAATGTGAGTTACTGAACTCTACTACTTCCTAAAACCAAACAAATCAGCATTAATAGTTGTAATTTATAACACTGAGGGGTTAGTAGAATTAATCTATACATAGTAATTGATTCAGAATAAATTTTATCCATATATGTTGTATATTCCTCAGTAATGATAAAACTTTACGGTATTGACGTTTATTTTAATCTACGGTTTCCTGAATCCAAACTAAACAACATTAATAGCTATAATTGACAATATTGTGTACATAAAGATCAATTAATATGCATAGTAAATTTTGTCTAGATATCTCGGTTATTTCTTAATAATAGTTAAAACTTAACGATAAGCTCTCGTAAGTTCGTTCTTGAGATAAGCAGAATCAATATTAAGTTATTCGGCCTTTTTAAATGGCTAAATAGAGATAAAGGTATATCTTAGCTGCATAATCCCCAAGTTTATCATAAAAGTATTTATCATTTTGAATGAAATTAGAGGAATTTGTTCACATAAAGGGATAGAAATTATTTTTCGATAAAATAATCAATATTCAACAGAATTTGAAAGCACCTCTATTAGTAAATACAATGAATGACCATTAATCTGAATTTTTCTCTCCCTAAATATGTGTCTGATATTGAAACTAATTACTGAAGTGACGATATTAATACTTGATATCGATTACTCAATGATTAATTGAATAAAAATATCAATGAAGGGTGGTGCTTCAAAATTGATTCTAGTCAATATATCTTCAGTAAATGTTAAATAATTATTGGATATTATAAGAGCCTCACCACTTAAGAGGTCAAAGAGGAATATCATATAAGATATAGTGTGATAAATTGGTCTAATTATAATCAATGTCTGTGAACGGAATAAGTTAGAACATTTAAATAAATCAGAAACATGTTTGGATTACTTGATATTTATCTCTTAATGTAAATTGCTCCAGAAGTAACATAACATTTGAATCAATAAAATGTTATAAGTTGTTTGGAAATAATTTCCAAGTTTGTTGCTGTTACAGAAATTTTCTGATCGTAGATGTTGCTTATCTCAGGAAATGACTGCTTTAAAATTAGTTATTGTATTTAAGAATTGATTATAGTATTGTATAAAAATTTTATACTTTGAAATGGCAATTAAACTGCTTGATACGACGTGTGAGGCCTCGTCAACAGAATAATTATTACATCAACTGGCTAGGAATTTCTTATTATATCATTCATGACGTATACTGTTATTATTTGTTGAATTATATATAATTTAGACAAACAAAGCTAAACTTCTTTGAGAACAATAAATTACTCTTATTCGTACAATTAAATTTGTTATCATGAATGGATTATGACTTAAACATGGTGAACTTATGCTTTACATTGATTATTCATTGAAATATTTGAAACGTACATTTAATTGAATTCATCCAGAGTTACAATAGTGTATGAAATGATCCAATCTAGGTTCATTTAGAATTTATTAAAACTTGGCTTATGTTTTCTTACCTAGATATCGATATATTGTTTTACATAAAATTAAGAAGACTAAACTTTTATCGTACTTTTTATGCAAATGGATTTCTTTATTTTTAACAATAGCTTAGCATGAATATTTAATGACCCGTAAACGCATGAGCAACATTCACAGATGAAGAAAACACTATTTAAAATGTTCTTTTTTTTTCTTCTTCTTTTTAATCTGGAAAAATAAATATATGAGTTGAAAAGAACTAAATTGTTAAATCACCCGGAAAAAATATTAACTGCATCATAATCTTACGAGAGCATTTCAATTAATTTCTTTCTGGAAGTTCGATGCTTAAGAGATTTCATGAATTCTGAATGAGAAAAATAAGAAAAGAAAATATAATAATACAATTTAGTATTAAATGTAAGACGTGTTGGAAAAGGAATTGTGGAAAGTTTATTGCTGATCACATCAGACATGCTTACTTAGTGATAACCTTTTTTAACTTTCTGTAGGAAATGAAGTGAAAAAGTTGAATTAAATTTGGCGGAAAATCGGTTTTAGAACTTTTAATCGGGTTTCCACAGTCATACAAATATCGTAATAAAAAATCCTAGTTGAGTTTTCAGAAGTATTCTCTTCTTTAAACTGAAAAGCAAGGAAATTATAGATAGTAGAAAAGAAATATAATGGATCTACGAAAGAGATTATATGTACACTATTTTTATCGAAAGAAGTTTTACTTTTTTATTTATATTATAATGTCTTTTAAAGTTTTGTTATCTTAACGTTAAAGAATAAGATACGGACTCGGAAAACTTTTTCAGATAGGAAAAGCCTTCAGCCTTAATGTCATATTCTGAATTTACTATTTTATAAAACAATAGCATATTTTATTACACCATTCGTTTCTGTCTATATATGTTTACTTTTAAAGTGCAAAATATGTTCATTGTGCATACTGTAATGCTAAATATGTCTCTCTTTAAATAGAACATTTGCAATTTTGTGGAATATTTCTAAATATTTAAGATATATATAAGAGTGGTCCCAAATATTGCATGTTTCTAATGACCGAAAGCATTCCTGAAGAGAGATGGCATACCATTGTATGAGGTGTGACTGTTAAATAATGAGATAGACGCAGTAAAATATTTTATTTTAATGTCGTACATATTTTCTTATTATCACCTTCAATATACAAGCCTCGTCAAACCTACAAAGCTTCGTGTAAATCTGCTATTGTTGGAAAGGGTGCTGGAAGTATTCATTTGTCAGCATGCGTACTGTTTTCCCTTTCCAGCTTCTTCTGACTAAAATTGAGTTCCTTTTAATACGGATTTCACTGTAAGAAACAGTTCGAAGACGCATGGCGTAAGGTCCGGTGAATAATACTGGGTTCCTGTATTTGGTTAGAAACCTCTTAAAAGACAAAGTGAAGTTGGCCTGAGCATTGTCAGGCGGATAAATTTGCTGTCGAGTTCTTTTTTAATTCCTACAGTCTCAGCAATCGCACGAATACTTAACCGACTGTCAGATTGAACCAGATTACCAATTTGTTCAATATTGTCATTTGTTTAGGACGTAGAAGGGCGTCTCGGGCTTGGATCATTTTTAACGTTTTCTCAGCATGTTGAAAAGCACTTAAGCTATTCAGAAAAATGTGCACGGGACAAACATTCTTTACTATACACTTGTTTCAATAAATTATAAGTTTTATTAACGATTTTTGTTAGTTTCATGTAACATTTCACAGCAATTCATAGCTCAATTATCATTTTTCTTGAGAAATAGAAATATAAGTCTAATGTGGACGAAGGCAACGGATGCACTGATTTATTTAGCTGTCTAATCTAATCTGTCATCTAAGCAGCTGTCAGTCGCTGGCGTTTAGCACATGCGTACTTCTTCTGAAGCAGCGTCAGTCTAGTTATTTAATAGCCATATATCGAATGTCGAGGTCTATAAATGGCACTAAGACGCGGCTAAGTGTTTTAGGTTAGTTTTGATATAGTATCCATTTGCTGCCAATTACTATTTTATTGCTCCTCGACGAGTGGTAGTCTTTATTATATGTCAATTTATAAACAAAAACGAGTCCTTGATTCATAAATATAGACCGAAAGCTACCAACAATATATAATAAGCTACTTCCAATGTAACTTCTTCATTATAAGCGAAACAAGTGTCATTAGCTAGAAAATTAATGGCATTGACTTTATCAGGATAAAATGGACATTACATTCAATTATAAGGGCCACCCAAATGAAATTGGTTCTACAGTTGGTTTGATAAATGATTGAATGGTATGAATATAAATTAGTATACAAAGGGAAAAAAGTAATACAGATGTAACAGATAGGCTAGACAAAGTCACCTTGTAGTTTGGAACATGTGTTTCAGTGATCCACAAGATGGTGGATACCATGGATGAAAAAGCTCCACGTTTAGTTGTGGAACCAATTTTCAACAGAAGCTTGGACCTCATTATCGTCGGAAAAATACCATCTCTTCAGAGCTTTCTGGGAAGAACCGAAGATGTAGCAGTCACACGGCGATATGTACTCGTTGTAAGGGTGATGTTCGAGAACCTCCCAGCGGAATAGCCGTAATAATATTTGGCACTCTACAGCCACACGAGGTCGAGCATTATGATGTAAGATGATAGCCCCGAGTGAAATCGGTGGTTCTTGATATTTTTTCTCAGTTCATTCAATGTGGCAGAGTACGAGGAAGCATTGTTAGTGGGGCCCGTAGGTAGCCATTACAGCAGTAGTTGGCCATTGGCGTCGAAGAAGCACGTTAACATCACTTTACCGCCTCTAGTTGGTGAGTGAGCCTTCTTCGGCCGTGGAGACGAAGGGTATCGCCAGTCCATGCTTGTGCTTTTGGTGGCTGGATCAAAGTGATGACGCCATGTTTCATCAGCAGCAATGATCCTTGAAAATAATTGGTACCCCATTTCTTGGAACCGCATAAGGTGTTGCATGGACACAGACATGCGATGGATCTTCTGCTTTTCTGTCAAATGTTTCAGCATCCATTGCGCTCAAACATTTTGGTATATCAACCTTTCATGCAAAATTGGGTGAACACTTCCTTAGCAAACAGGCATTTCTCTCTCTATTTCTCTAGTGAAGATTCGCCGATAAATTCTCACTAGATGGTCCACATCTGCAAATGCTTAATTGATGATAATCACAATTACTTGATCAGGTCATGACCTGTTGTTAGTACTGCTTCTTCCACTACAAAAATCTCTACAATATGGGAATATCGATCTGAAACTCATACATACCGTGTCGTACGCATTTGGCATTCAACGACAGATTTCGCTAGCATTAACACCTCTAACTTTTAAAAACTGCACGATTACGCGTTGATACTGTTCGGAGGCTTCCATAATGTGAACGATGCCATTTAATGTTCTACCGTGCTATCACACATGCATCTGCAGGAATCTGACGATATTGTATGCATTCCCAGCACTCTGCACCTTCAATACGAGTATGCGCAGTCATCTTTATCTTCAAATGAAAGAGTTAATACAGCAATGCCACCTTCATTTGGGCGACTCTAATACGTCTTCAAAATATATGTAAAAAAAAAAAAAAGGTTTATTAGAGAGTTCAACAGCACTTACCATATCCCCATGTATATGTTAGTTACGTCTTGAATCATTTTTCGTAATAAACTAATTGAATTTGATTTTTTTTATTTTGATTCAATATTTTTGTTAAAATTAATGTATATTGCGAAAAAGGAATAATTGATAAAATAAATGTTTCAATATATCATGTGTTAATTCTAAGTAATTTTTGTTTTTATGAATAAAAATTAAAAACTTCTACATTTTATCACTGAATATTATTTCTGTAAGATTTTGTGCAATGAAATAGATAATAACTGCGCTATGTCAAATGAAAACTAAGAGAGTTATGTATTATTTAATTTGAAAATTTCAAAAACTGACTGTGACATAATTATGAGGTTAGACAATATTACATGCCATTAAATGAGTTGCTTCAAAAGTGTGTATTAATATACTTCATTCTTTAAAAAGGACTACACTTCAATTATCCGATTCGTAATTAATATTTCGAAAAAAATAAGGAATAATTATTTTGTTTGAGTTTCCTCAAGAAAACACATCTGAAAATCCTAAATTATTAAAATGTTTTAATTGTGTAAGTAAGTATTTCTTTCTTTACTGTATCGGAAATAAACAAATTAAAACAATTAATTGGCCTTAGCAAATCGAACCTCAGGAACTGGACCTGGTCTAGCATGAATAATATTTTTTGCGCTAGTTTCTGTTTAGTTTATCATTAGGTTTCGTATACCTCTCTTAACCATTTATTCCTATTATTAAGTCAGCATCTAAAAGTGTAAAATGATTTTAAATATTTGTAGTCTTCCTATTTCTCTTTTGAACACATAATTCTAATTTCTGTCTTTTTTTTAACTTTTGTTCATATTACCATTGCACTCAATTTCTTGCATCGTGGAATGAATCACTAAATCAGGATCAATCTCTATTTTATCATCAGGAATATAATATGGATCAGCATCACTATCTTCATCAAATTCAAAGTTTTTGTCCCTTTCATTATCATCAGATTTCAAAATCAATTCTTGAATTTCTTAACTGTACTTGCGTTGTTTGGCCATTTCATCAAAATAGTATGAAATAAGAATCTAAACACTTTTATAAATGCAACTCATAGATTTAAAAATAAAGACTCTATCAATAGAACTATATAAAAATTATGTGTTTAAAAAACCTTGTATTACTAGCTTCACGTAAAATTTACTTGGGCAAAATGTCGCATATTATTAGTGACACGTAAAATTTACGTAGTGAGTTCCAGCTCATGAAGCGAGACAAATGAACCGTAAACGAAACAATCAAACCACTTGTCCTGCAGCTTACTAAGAGACGCCTCGAAGCCCTCAAAATGGAAGTGAAAAGGCAAAATAGAACCAATAAAGGAATATACGTAAAATTTACATACACTAATGTTGTAAGGTTAAAGTGTTTATATCTCAAGTATAAAAAAATGCATTGATTCAACAATGCATGGTTACTGACACAATCAGCGATATCTAGGAAGAGAAAATAAACTAGATCAAATAAAACCTATCAACTTTCATTGGAATTCATTCTCATGTAGAAGACAAGACATAATTTGACACTTCCATGTATCATACACATGAGGTTGGCACATATACACCTTTAACTGGGACAATCTCCTCTGATGTAGAACAATAGTTGACCTCTGACTATGAAGCACATTATAAATAAATGCTCTACCCTTATCGCTAATAGTTTTAAACATTTAAAATCATACACACTTTCTTCAACTGACTTTGTAACGGAAAATCTCAACCAAATTTCTTTCATTTTTAAATGACATTAAATTTATCCCCATTCATATAATTTTATTACATTTTATTTTATTTTCTATCCTGGAGTTGAATTAAAAATGTCTTAACTGAAGCCAGTTTGTTATCATAACCTTGTGTTTGGAACAATATATCAATTGAGGATTCAGTGCTCTAAATTCATCCCTCCATCCATCCATCTTAAATGTAATATATTCATATATATATATATATATATATATATATATATATAATTTAGTGTTTATATGTATGTATGGAGGGATGAATTTAGAGCACTGAATCCTCAATTGATATATTGTT
>BMAW01049822.1:0-11272 GCA_019974015.1 Nephila pilipes | reverse complement strand
TATATATATATATATATATATATATATATATATATATATATATATATAACTCTTTTAGGGATGTTTCTATCATATCTGTGAAATTTGTTATGATGGAGTATTAATCCACTCCGTGAATGGTCAAGGTCTGAGTCCAAAGAAAGAAAGTGTAATAAATACGCTTTGACAGAGAGGATATAATGTGATCCATGTGTTGGATCATGAGTTGAATAATATCAAGGGAACAGAGGATTTTAAAGCGTTTACACGACTACACCAGGTAATTGACCGATTGAATCACAGAGATGCCTTTTATGGGCAAAGAACTAATGTTAATTAGGTTTTATTTGAACGATTTGCGAAATACATTGATTTTATAAGTTTGTAACCCTGAGTAAAAAAGTACTGTGAATATTCGATACACTGATCATGCCCAAACATTAATATAAGTTTTACGAGATATTGATTCCTCTTTCGGTATGGAGAAGTGTAAAGTGTTTCTGTATTTCTTTTTAAACTGTTGTACCATTTCGTATTACTTCGTTAATGTCATGGGAAATTAATGTTTTCTCCTTTTCTTACGTGCGCTGAAATGTACAATCAAAGTCCTTGCAGCTAAATAGATGAAGAATCTTAGGGTTGTGGTAGACTGAAGAAATGAAGATAGCAAAATAAAAGGGATATAAAAATATAAAAGTAAATTTTAATGTTAAAGAAACCAATTATATGTAGACACTTTTTATGTGTAAGTATATATAATTGTGTCTTTTTCTTTTCAGATGTATGAAATTTATCATTTTATATCCTCAATAAATTACTATTTCTATTCGTATGTTGAATTACTTTTAAAAATAAAGCATGAAGCATCTGGATATCCAAAAATATGTATTCTGGAGAAATCGTTATATGCTGAAAAGGAATGTATTAATTTGTACAGCAATTCTATCGACGTAAATTTCTGCAGACGTTGTGTAACAAAATTAGCTTTAAGAAGTTTTTGGGGAAAGTTACGTATACATTTATCAATTATTTCTATGAGTATTATAAAAAAAGCTGTTTCATTATTATTAAAGTTTTTTTCATTCTTTCAAAGTAAGGAATGAATATAAACAAAAATAAGTTGTCTTTTGTATGATGTGACATTGGGCTATTCGCGGTTTCTCTTCACTAACCTTGGAGACTTTTAATTGAGATTGATTGCTTTCTCTAAACAACCTTTGCCCAACCAAAAATGAAACGTGAATATGTAGATAGAAAGCAGGTAGAAATGAAGTAAAGCGATTGAGTTAAGAAATATATAAACTCCGTCTGAAGGAGTAGAGAATCTGAAAAGAGACGCTGAAAGGGTAGAGAGGTTGAAAGAGAGAGACTGTAGGAGAGGTGAAGCTGAAGTGATAGACAAGAGGAAGGAGGAAATAGAGATTGCAACAGAGGGTTCGAGTAAAGGTTGCTGCCAAAAGGATATTTCCTAGTGTTTTCAACAGTTGATCCAGAGTCTGAGTTGCAGTCGAGGAAGGATTAGTAGTAAGTGACTGTTACATTACTATTGGTGGATTGAACTAAGGTATTAGAAAGCTTACCCGGGAGAGCATAGGGAGTTGTTGTCATAGTAAATATATGTTAATAAATAGTTGAAAGATTGTTTTGGTGATTCTGTAATTATTTGTGTCGTAGTGTTTAATAATTGAATCTAGTGATGGCACAAGATGAAGCCGGGGCGGGCGGGCGTCACAATGTAATGTTCAAGACTTTAAGAAAATGCTTAGACAAAACCCAAAATGTATAATAACATTAGTCTCTTTTGAAATAATGATTTTATTATTGAAGACAGTTCTACAAACATATTTATTGATTCATTTACGATTTGCTTCCTCTTATTTTGATTTTAATTTTTAATTTGAGTAATTTTGCTCTTTTATGGTAAAATATTAATTTTCTTCAAGAGCATATTATGTAGCCAAATAAAATATTTATATCTGTGGATTTTTTCTTTTTTATTTACTTTTTCTTTTTAGGGAAATAAATAAATTCAACAAAAAAGAGAGGAAAAAAAAAGAAATTAATCAAAAACTTTTTTTTTAGTTTATATAGTGGAAAAAAAGTATTTATACTTCAATACATCAATCTCCAGTCAACAAGTATTTCTCTTTGCATTGATACATTATTTAATATTATTTTTATACATTATTTAAAAATAACTAGTCATGTTTAAATATATTTTTATTCATAATATAATTTTAAGAATTTTTTTTACCGTAATGATTTAAAATTCACAGGATCCTTTTCGACACTTATTCCTGTTTCGAAGCAAATGTATTATTGGAGTCACAATACTGGTATGAGGTAAACGTTGTCTTCAAGAGAATATTTTAATACGACATCAACAAATGTCTATAAATATCATATAAATATTAAAAATATTTCTAATAAGGTGTTATTTCTGTCTTAAATACTTAACACAAAAGTCAATATAAAACAATGCTGATATATTTTTTTCCAATGTTGCACAAAATCTCAAATTAAAACAGAATCAATATCAATATAAAACAATGCTGATATATTTTTTTCCAATGTTGCACAAAATCTCAAATTAAAACAGAATCAATATCAATATAAATCCAAATAATATATCTTCACATTTTTTGTGCTTAAGTGTATCAAAAACCCGCATACTATTAATATGGAATGAATCTCAAATTTAGGAATAATATATAACACAACACATTAACAGCACATAATTAATAGTACTCAAACTACTTCCTGTCATTGAAATAAATGTTAATTAAACCTATATTAACTTTTTTACTTTCAAAAGATTAAGTGTCAGAACAAAACCATTTTACAAAATTTTCCAAAAAATATCAACCATTTAAAATTTAACATAATATTTAACGTTAAACAGCATATAATGCAATATTTATTAATTCAAAACATTTTTTATATAATATTCATAAAATTAATTTTTTAGGTTTAAATGTATTAACTTTTTGCACTGAAAAATAGTTATGATACATAATTTTCCTTTTATTATAGAATTTCTTACATTCTCATTTAACTCGTACTACTTACGCAGTTTAATAAATGATTTATAAAAAAAAAAAAACATTAAGAAAATTAAATATTGTTTTAAAAAAAATTCACACATAGTATTACGAGTATAAATATAAGTTAGTATGTAAGATGTCAATAATCAAAGCTTAAATTTACATGTATTATTTATACACAAATTTAATACAATAAAAATTATCCGAGTATTGTTTTAAGAAATTACATAAATGAAAATTATCCGAATATTTTTTTTAAAAAATTAAATAAATGAACATTTCAGTATCATTAGAATTTAAAACAAGGTTAAATTTAATTTTTTCACATTTATCACAACTTTACTTTCGTAGAAGTAAAGAATATTCAAATACAGTTGAGTTTTTTCCCTTCAAATACTAAATCCTATTAGGAGATTACAGCTCTATTCAATTTTCTTTTTTACAGTTCAAACAAAACAAGAAAGAAATGAGTAAAAATCTGAAGAAGATTTCGTAGAAGAAATTTTATATTCATTTGAGGTAACTTTTGACAAGAACAAGATGCCTTTCTCTCTGATCATTTTTATGGCAATAAAAAGAAACTCAAATTTTCTTCACCATCTTTTCTTCAATACTGACACTTATAACCTTTACTGTTCTTAACCTGTTCTTTTAAATAAACCAATTCAGTTTTGTACTTTAATATTTCAGGTACAATTTAAACTTTAAAAATACTCCTCGTTGACTATTTTGTCAGTTCATTTGTTCGCTTTTCAACAGCACAACATTTTCCAAGCGCGAATCGATTTCCAAATTCTTTTTTTTAGTGAATCACTTTTCAAAGGTTGAGTAAAAATATGTAAAAATTTTTCTGAAGTTTATCTTTTTAAATATCATCACAAAATCTTGTGTGAAACGAAAAGTTTTTGCACCATCATCGGAAACAAGACGTTAGCTGAATATCCTTTTGGTATTGATGTGAAATGGAGCTGGCATGGAGGTGCTTACCTGAAATTAAAAGAAAAGTAAATCAGTTGAAGTATCAAAGCAAAATAAATTTTAATTAACATTCTATACTTTCTGCAATCAAACAGATGTAATTGGCGTTCAGTTGTTAAGCTAATGTTGGGAAACTTTAATGACTTCCGCAATTGATCGATATCCGTGTTTAATGAGGTGAATCACAATGTTAATCATCTAGTTCGGTTTTATTGACATTGCCCTACATGCAACACGTGGACCATTGGTGAAAGACCTCGTAATTTTGAACCTTGGTCTAGTGACGAGGACAATACCTGAGCTGTCCTCTCCCTCTCCAAACTCCCACACCACACAAACGGGAAGAGTTTGTGCAACGAAACATTTATCGTGCATCAGCCCCTGCTACGCGGCTGGTCATTTGCAACAAAATTCGAACTGTCGATTTGACGAAAACTGTTAGCTGTGAGTCCGAAACCATAACCTCTCTGCTACCGCGGCCTACAATGTTAAAGGATAATTTGGCTTGTAAAATTCATTTCATTACAAAATCAATGTTCTTTTAAATTGTTAAATTTACTTAGAATCTTTTAAAATTCTGTGATTTCCAATCGCAAGTATCGTCATAAAGTTCTTGAACTATGGGATATAAATGCATAAAATTTTTATTTGGGATTCTTTTCCCATGCGGAGTTTTAGCTTTTTTATTAACGTCGCACTAGAAGCAACACGAAGGCTTTTGGCGACGGACCCTCGTAATTTTGAACCTTGGTCAAGTGACGAGAATACACTTGAGCTTTTACCCCCTCTCCTAACTTCCACATTACTCCAACGGGAGGACTTTGGGCCCCACAGATTTAACGTACCTCATCCCGGGCTACACGGTGAGTCTTTAGCAGCCAAGGATCGAACCCGATACTGAACGAAAACCGCCGGTCACAAATTCGAAGCCTTGACCACTAGGCTACCGCGGCCCTTTTCCATGTGGAATCCAAAAATTTAAAATAAATGAGTATGCTACAATTATTTTGTTTTTCGTCTATAGATGTCTAACGTATAATTTTAAATATTGATTTCTCTGTACTTTTATCTCTTCAAAATGAAAAAAAAATTACCTATAGAATGATGTAAACATATTATTTGATTGGTATTGATTTAAAATTTTTTCATATCTTCAAATATTCCAGGTACTCAATTAATATTAGTGGACAAATGTTTTTATTCGATAGAATTCAATGATTTATGAGTTGAAGAATACAACATTTAAAAATATTAGTTGTTGACAATTACAATTGCAACACCGTGAAGGAAAGCAATTACAAAAAAAAAAAAAAAAAAAAAAAAAAAGATATTTATTGTCCGTAAACTGTACGGTATGAAGATAAAATGATTAAATTTGCCAGCAGTATGGGGATTTACATGGTTATGATATTAGTACAAATAGATGCCACCACTGGCAGATAAATAAAAACATACCCGGTTAGGCATGGAATCGAAATTGGATGACAGAAACCAGCATTTCATTCTATGCTCTTTCAGATTTGTGCAACACCACATCAACCGTATTCCCTGAAGAGGGTTTATGGGCAAGTCTTTCACTAAATCATGACCAGATATTTTTAAAGGGTGATAGATGTGGCAACCGCACAGGCCAGAACAGCTATGGAGTTCCCTATGTATCAAAGATGGTCTGAACACGACGTGCAACATGTGTTATTGCATTATTTTGTTGGAAGATGACATTTGGGAAGCCTCAAAGATAGGGCATAACCACTAGAAGTAAGTTGCAAGAAATGTACCGATCTACGTTCAAATTGCCGTCGATCTGAACTAGAGATGTGCGCACCACGTATCCAATGGCTGCCCAAACCATAACACCAGACACAAAAGTCCTACACTGATATCGAACCCAAGCAGGAGACGAGTGGTCTTCTCGGAGTCTCCAGACACTTAAAAAGCCATCAGAATACTGATCGTAGAACAGGGACTCGTCTGAAAAGACGACACTCTGCTACTCCTGTATCCTACTTTTTCGTTTATGTTACTTAATATTCATCCTATCATAGCCAGATTTTGCTCTTCACCTAGAAAACATACATTTCATGTACTCACTCAAATTTACTAAAAAATATCATGAACAAACCTCTTTCAAATTAATTGGATAATAGTGCATTAAGTTATACTGAGAGTTTGAATAAATTTTTAATTGTTCTAGGAGATGATTTTGAAAACTTTATGGGAAAATCCTATGAAATTTAGAGACACTGCTTTGAAAAATTCACAAAATACACTTTCTTACTTCATTACATGTTTTGGTATATTTATATGAAGTTTTTGAATACCTTTAAAATCAAACGACAATTTTATTTGATTAATTAGAAATTTTTAGTAATTAGCACAAACATTTATGGTTTGCTTTGTTGCAAACCAGTTCAATTTTGCAATTGAGGTTTTGTTTTGAATTTTTTATCGCTGTAGCTCTTTGTCTAGGTAAGGCTATAATTTCAATTAAAACTTTCATTGGAAGTGTTACAGTAGACAGTATAAGTGAAGTGTTTAAGAAAGGTGCGGTTGAATTTTCTCGCATCAATGATTCATGTCTCAAGTATGCAAAAAATAATTTATTAAAATAAAGAGAACGTTTTTGATAATTTTTCTTATGAAATACAAATCAATGATTTCCTGGATTAGTTAATATAATTATAATAATGAATGCAATATATTGGTCTGAACAGTAAAAATATCAATAATAAGGTTAAATGTATTAAAACTATAGATTACAATATGAATTTTTAAAAAAAGTTAAATTGAATTACAAAATTTCTCATAATAAAAGGTATAAAATATGTAAGATTATTAATAATAAACAATTTAATATTTACTCTAAATTTGTTTTTTTGAAGCACTTATAAATATCTATAAACTTATTGAAATGTAAAATATATCAACATAATATATTGAAGAAACTTGCAATAACATCATTTTAAGTGTTAATCAACATAGGCATGATACTAATAACTTTAAGAATAAGAAAATTTGTAAAAAAAATTCTAATTAAACATGGTTTTACAGTTAAATTTTAAAATGTTGATTATTATTGAGATTGTGCCTATTTATGACAGAAGACTATGGTTAGGAAATAAGCATATTAAAGATAAAAATACCTTATATCTGTATGGTCTTAATACTATGATTTTTAATAAATATATAATTAAAATTCTTAAACAAGGCAAAAAAAAGAATATTGTTATAGGAAACGTAGTTAGAATATGCTAAATGCTTTCAATAATAGTAATAATGATAGAAAAATAGAGGTAAAAGAAAAATAAGAGAAATTTTATGGATATGAAGGGTGTTAATGAAAAAAAAAAATTATACATCCGAAACAACAAATTTTATAAGGTCTTCAATTTTTAAAGGATAATATTAAGTTTATCAATATTGAAAGAATACAATTAAAAAATTTTCACTATTAAAAGAATATTATTTTAAATACTTTCTTTTCGGTTTAAAAAAGGAAGAGAAATTAAAATCCATAGGGATTTGTTTTTAAAGGTAATAAAATTAACAGAATTTGCCTACAATATTGTAAGAAAATTGTTAATTATTGAGTTCATATGTATAAAGGTGATTATATAAATTAGGATAATCAAAAATAAATCATTATAATATTAAATTTGTGAATGAATCCTAAGATGATATAAAATTTTGCAACATTCTTAATAAGAATAAAACTTAATTCTTAATAAAAAAATGATATTAAAAAACTTATAAATTTAATAAAAGTGAGAGGCACATGACTTACAACTATAATAATGGTACATATTTGCAGATCAAATATGTTTGTAACTGTAAATTCAGCAAGAATATAGTGATTAAGAATACAACATGTTATTACTGATAATCTGCATAAAAATCTTAAAAAATTAAAACTGACGGCACAAGTTATAGAATTATAAATTATAATAATAATAACTATATTTCAATACTTTGAAGATTTGTTAAAGTCTTTTGATATTGCACAGTTATTTGAAGCTATTTAGGATAAGTTTAAAGTAATAAAATTTTTGAGATATATCTCTTATGAAAAATTAAAATTTCTGATTAATCTTGCCTTAAGGGAAAATTATATTCGTTAACTAAAAGCAAATGAAAGGCATACCTGAAAGAGTCTTTGATAGAAATAATCGTGGTGTTATATATTTATATTTTCATGAATATAACTTTAGGAATTGATATTTTCAAGTTATTTATATGAATTAATGATACATATTAAAAATTTTCAAATTATTCTCCAACCATACATTGTGACGCCCGCCCGACCCGGGCGTCCTCTTGTGCCATCACTAGATTCAATAATTAAACACTACGACACAAATAATTACAGAACCACCAAAACAACTTTCACAATTTATTCACATATATTTACTATGACACAAATGGCTACGCTCTCCAGGGTAAGCTTTCTAACACCTAAATTCAACCCACCAATAATAATCTAACAGACTCTCACCAACAGTCCTTCCTCGACTGCAACTCAGATTCTGGAACAACTGTTGAAAACACTAGGCCAAATCTTTCTACAACAATCCTTACTCGAACCCTCTTCTATAGTTTTTAATTCCTCCTTTCTCTTATCTGACACTTCAGCTCATCTCATCTCATCTACAGTGTCTCTCTCAGATCCTTCTTCAGATATTCTTTCAGATCACCTTTCAGATACTCTACTCCTTCCGACGGAGTTTATATATTTCTCAACTCATTCGTTTCACTTCATTCCTAACTGCTTTACATACTAACTTTATGTATCATGTTTCATTTTTGGTTGGGCAAAGGTTGTTTAGTGAAAGCAATCAATCTCAATTGAAAATCCCCAAGGTTAGTAAAGAGAGACCGCGAATAGCCCAAATATCACAACATTAAACCGAATATATTTGTTTCATTCTTCGTACTTAAATTTGATTAAAACTAATAATAACTGTTATGAAACATACTTTTTTACATGTTAATTTAAAAATTAAGTATGATAGGGTTATTATTAACATATATGACAAAAGATAGGTAATTATTGTTGTAATATTAATAAAATTCCTTTCTTTGATAGCGATTTTAGTTTAAATATATAGAAACAATTTCTACAATATTTTACCTAGAGACATCAAATTAATTCATGTGCTCTCAAATATTTAAGATAGATTCGTTTTCACTTGTGCAAAAGTTGATTATCAAATTATTACCTTTAACAGAAACTTAAAATATAAAAGCTATGGAGTTGTTTTGTGGAAATTTATTTTTAATTTTTGTTGGGTGGTTGAAACTTTTAATAAATGTTTGAAAATTTTTTCATTCATTTTGTTTAAATTTTATTTTTAGATTTTATCACTAATTATTATATATTTTTTATTTTAATTTTGTTGCGTTTCAATTTTTTAAATTTTTTCCTATTGCTTCTTGTCTTAAATTTCTTAAAATTTAATTTTTAATAATTATATTTATTTTTTATAGGTGTTAAATTTTCTGAATGTTTTGATTTAATTTTATTATTTTCGTTATTATTTTAAATTTTTCTAGCTCTAATTTAACTAAATTTTACTATTTAAAGGATATCGTCTAAACGTTTCCTTTTTAGATATATTGAAGAAATAGTTTGATTCATGCCGCAGTTTTATTTTGATTTTATAAATTTTTATTTCGTTATTAATTATTTATGTCTTTCAGGATTTCTCTATTTTAAATGATCATTTTGTAAGTTTATTTTAACTGAAATATTTGTTTCAATATTCCTTGTATGCTGTGCAGTTTTTCATTTTTAATTGGTTTTGTAAAGCTTAATGATGGTATTCGTGCAGCATTTAAAGATAGTTATTTGTAGAGTAGATTTGGTATTTTCGCGAAGCTTGAAAATTGTTTTTTCTGCGATTTCTTTGAGTGTGATATTGAATACGGTGAGCTTTAAGCCGTTCTTGTCTTTTTTTATGATGTTATTTTTATCAAATAAAATACACCTTTCATGTGTGTGAGTAAATATTTTTTCTGAATTAAATATGCAATTAAATGTATCTACTCATGTGGAATATTATATCTAGAAAATTTAGATTTTTTTTTGTTCAAATTTTTTCGGCTTATTGTTTGTTTTCCTTTCAATCTTATTTTTTGGCGTTATATTTTCATAATTTTTTTCAATTCGTATTTTTGGAGTTATAATCATTTATACTGACATATTTATTGATCAGGATAGTAAGGCCTATAATTCTTGAATAACCCCGGATAACAAGCTAAAACCTGTTACAATATTCGTTTCATTATTCTATATTTTAGCCTCCTTCAAAGTTTTAAGCATCTAAATTGATCAAAAGAATTTCAAATATCATAATATTTAATTTCTGTAAATTTTGATTATTTATATTCTAATAACATGATATATATTTGTGTGTGTGTGTGTGTGTGCGTGCGTGTGTGTTCTCCATTATTTCGTTTTTCTCTAAATATTGGGTTTTAAATTTTTACGATAATTATATCTTTTTCGATTAGGTTACAGGTTGACATCTTTCTACTTTTTCATTAAATTTATTTTCTTTCAGTATTTTCTGTAGTTTCTTTTACTCTTTATTTACAGAGAAATATTAATATCTATATTCAATATATATTGTTTTAATTCCTATTTAATGAGGTTTCTTCATATTTTTTTTTTTTTGAAATAAGTATTCGAGTTTAATTACATAAAAGTACAAAATTATATATATATATATATATATAGTTCAATTGACTGATATGTAATTATATTTAAGTGAAATTTTAGTAATTATTCTTTAAAGAGTCCATACATTTTAAACAATTTTAAAGAAAATATGATGTTTAAATTACTTTTCCGTATGTATTCCTATTATTATGAAAATCATCAGAGCTGCATCAGTGAACGACAATGAATGCTCCAATATAGCGCAATGTGAATCAATCTGCGGAATTTGAAATTTTTTTTCTCAATACAACAACATAGGTGCTTTCCATATTTTAATTCCGAAATTCCTTTATTAAAAATTATTTTTCTGGTTAAGTGCACTTACTAAATGTTTTGTCATTTTTTTCTGCATAGATATTTTTAGAATTTCTTATCTTTTTATATACAAAAATTATAAATGATTATTAAGAACAACTGACTCCATAATAATTTCCTCAATTTCAAATCCTTCGCAATTGATCAGATTTGCTATTACCCTAATTTATTGTTAGCAACTTAATTATGATGTTATGAAGATAATTAATTAACTAGTTAACGCAATTAAATAATTTCT
>BMAW01049800.1:0-15033 GCA_019974015.1 Nephila pilipes | reverse complement strand
ATTTATCCATGATATTGCATTTACATGAATAAATTGTATCTAATTAAATAACAGAAAGTAACTGTCGTTTCATTCATGAATAATGTATGTGTAGTTTGTTCTGAATTACTTATACATCTGGGACTTCAAAGACGCAATGAAATGTTTTATATTTGTTATTTTAGGACTGTACTGATATCAATGGCTATTATGGCAATAAGGTTTCTTTTTCTAAAATGGAATTAATTAATTAAATCTATATAAATTAAATAACTACAGTTCACTGTCTCTTTTGTTTTGAATTAGAGTATTTTATCTTAAATATAATTATTTATTTCTTCGCTAATATTACATTTGCTCAATTAATCTGAGTTTCGCTTCTTACATCTGCATCTTTATTTACAATAAAATTATAATCGTTGTAATACTTTTCTATTTCAATGAATCATATTTCACAGGATGCATTTTTATTTAAAATAAATTATAAATAAAAGTACTTAAAAATTGCATTTCAATTGCTTTTAGAGAGACAAATATAAAAATTATTAATACTTTTTTTTATTAATTTAATTTTTTTATTTGTAAATTTTTCTGCCATGTTAAATAGATTTGTTGTCATTGTGCATGAAAAGTCCCAGTAGAATTTTTCTAAGACAATCTATTAATTTTTCGGAGACTCTTTGCAAATACAATAAACCTTCTTTTAACTGGAAACAATTAACGTAAGCATATAAATTTGCATTAACTTATATGCTAAAACTGATATATTTTGAGTAGTGATGAAGTAGTGAGCTGTGAATGAGTAGTGATGAAGTTTATAACGCAAGAGCCAGACATGCTACGCGGAACAAGATGTTACTCAGACTTAGGCGTTTGAAAAAATGGTAGAAAAAGATGCAAATTGGTTGACAAGAGGGAAGACTGAAAATATAAGTGTATATCCCGCACTCTCGGTATATACTAACGATCAATTAATCTCTAGTATATAACGGGGGTACATCACCCATGTTTACCAAAGATATTATACCCTAAAGAAAATAAAAAAGTTCATTATGGTGACTCGGGTGGTGATACTGGAACTTATCTGAAGAAGATAAGTCAATGGGGCCATTTCATTATATAAGAAAACTAAAAAACAAAGTAATTACAACGAGGGATACATGAAATGATATTTAAAGGCATTTATTGTAATAAAGCGTATCGTATTTTAATGTTCGTATCAAATTTTTTTATAACCCTGCATAGTAAAAATTAGATATGAGTACATTGATGCCGAGTTTTTTTTTTCTTTTATTTTGAGGGAAAAAAATATTAAACTATGGAATGCTAAATGAACTGATGTTTCACATTAGAGTAAAACTTCATTACGTTTTGAGGAATACTATGTGTGACACTTCAAATGCTTCAAAGGGAAAGCAGCACTAAAAATGTCACTAAAAATTCAAAAACAGCATTTGCATATCAGTACAATAAATATCTGCAAAATTTACAATACCTTATATGATGAGCTGATCATTCTGGTTACTAGGGACCTATAATGATTGATGCTTTTAAAAAGAAAATAAATATTCCAATTTTTGTCTTCAAGTGCTTCTACCACATTTTAAAATTCTTCATTACAAATATTCTGCATTGAAGAAGATATCTGATTTTTTATCTGCGATTTATTAGTCTTTATAAAATGCAGAACATTTGTAATTAAGAATTTGAAAATGTTTTAGAAGCACTTCAAGAAAAGAATTGAACCACTTATTTTCTTTTTAGGAGCATCAGTCGTAGTAAAATTCGTTGAAAGGTTTTATCAATTGTTGTTTTAACAATGTAATGGAACTTTGCTTTCCTTTTCACTGTTGCTGCTGAACTTAGAAAACCACTTAGACCATTGATCACTTAGAAAACCAAGAACAATTTCGCAAAAACAGAAAGAAAAAAAAAAGGAATATTTAAAAACGAATTTAGTTTCTTATTTCTTTACCTGGTATTTTTTTTATACGAGAATTTCATTTTTGGAAAAGTAATACCTTTTGCTCGAATTTCTAATGCAAACATATTTACAAATGTATCTTAAAAAAAGAAGATACAAGGAAACCATGTAAAACCTAATACCATCGTTAATTTTGTATGGAAAGCCACAAGGTTACACAATCAAATAAATAGAAAATCATTCACAAAGCATAATATACTTCTTTTATTCAGATATTCGAATATTCGATATTTAACTGTAACCTACTTAATGCGCAGTAAATATTCCCTATACGTGTATGATTTGACGTTTCGAATAATAAATTCCTACTTCTCATCATTTATATTCGAGGATTTAGGTGTACTCAAGTTGAAAATTCGAGTCGTGAACCCTACGTAACACATGGATCAATAAGTCCCGAGACTGTGCGGTCGTTTTTTTGCGATTTCCTCCTTTAAACGCACCAGCAAGTCAATATAATAATCACTGTTGAACGATTTACCTTTTTCGAGGTAGTCAATGAAAATCACGCCATGCGTATCCCAAAAAACTGACGCCATGACTTTGCCAGCTGACTGCTGCGTTTTCGGACGGCTTTCGCCAGCTGTGCGCTACTGCCGCTTCGACTCTGGAGTGTAGTGATGTATCCATGTTCCGTCCATGGTCACGTAACGACGCAAGAAATCTTTTTTGTTGCGAGTAAATAGCGATAAACAGCTTTCTGAACCATCGACTCGTTGCTGTTTTTGTTCCATCGAAAGCAATCGCGGCACCCACTTGGAAAAAACCTTTTTCATGCTCAATGTTTCATGAAGGATAGTAAATACACTTCCATATGATATCTGTGTCATCTCAGCAATCTCACGGAGCTTCACTTTACGATCTTTCATTATAATTTTTGTCACTTCACTCACATTTTCCGGTGTAACGGCTTCCACAGGTCTACCCGAGCGTTCCGCGTCATTTGTGTCGGTACGACCACGTTTAAACTCGGCAAACCACCGACAAATCGTTGCTTTTGATGGACAAGAGTCCGGGTAACATTTTTCAATCCATTGTTTCGCTTGCACGGTATTTTTACCCATTAAAAAACAATGTTTTATCAGAACACGAAACTCGGTTTTTTCCATTTTTTAAACAAACTACAAAACGACTTTACTCCAACCTCGATAACTCAGCTGTTTCTGGTCCGATCGACTTAAAATATTGACACGTTTCAAGCAAAGGTTAGTACTCTAGAAAGATTTGGTTACTGGTTTACTACGAGCGCCATCTCTGGGTTAGTCTCGGAACATATTGATCAATGTGTTATACATCTGAATTTACACCACAGCTCATTGCTCAACCCTGTTCCAATACCAATGTTTCACTTGATAATTTCCGTTTACTATCTATTATGCACTGAGCTATCATTCTCAATATTAAATTTTCGTTACTTATTTTTGCATCTTCTCAATCCTGTTCATTTTCTATAACGAATTTAATCTTATCTATAGGAGTTATGTTTCATTTATTGATAGGAATTTTGAATTAAAGACAATTTCATACAAAAGAACCTCAGGTAGTGAGTTGAAAGCAAAATTGTTATAGGCCTCATAGCAAAAACTATGTTCCATAGACTTGAAGTATCGTGAAGAATTTGCATATATTTGACAATTAGTTTTGTTATTCTTTTATCAACAAGAATTAAAATTATTTTCATAGTTTAACCATAACAATTCATTATTTTCAAAGTACAAGTAATAGATTTTAAGCCAAAATATAAAATATTTGATAAGTAAAATAAAATTCTATTGATAATTAAAATAAAATTCTATTGATAATTAAAATAAAATTCTATTGATAATTAAAAAAAAATATTATTGACAGAATTTAAGTTGATCCAATCGCTTATTAACCGCCAGATGCTCATCTGCTTCTTAAAGAAAAAGAAACCAATATTGTCAGACTTCCTTCAATTCCCATTCGTGGAAGCCCATTCACAATTCATGGTCATCCACATCCCGAAATCCCATTTCCATCAAAACTCATCCTCTTCATTTCCTGCAGCCAATTGCAGGGACCGTCTTAGAGGGATTGGTCAAAAGATGTGACCGGAAAAGAGCATCCCGTAAAGATGTCAGTGGGAAAGGCTCGTTTCCGATCGATCGGTCTTGTTGGAGGGAGGATGAACGTCATGAAATCGTTTGGCCACCCCCTGAGACATTAGAGAGCAGGTGGGTGGGGACAATGTCAAGAGAAAGGATCATAGGGGTGTAAGGACGATTCCTATAAATAGAAGCATGTTGAGAAAATTAGAAGGCGTGTATCATACGAAAAGGGATGTTCGAGGAAATTCGATTTGGTTGCGTATTTGAATTAAATGTAATGTCGGTGATTGAATTGCATAAGAATGAATGCAGAACATAGGGGAATACAACGTAGCATTTGATTGGTAACATAGATTAAGGTTTCGGTAGTGAATAAATTACTGGAATTTATGAAGTGCCCTTATCTATGACAGCATCTAATGAACGAAAGAACTGCATTTATACATTTGAGACGGAAAGGGTTTTAAATGGGCACTCCAATATGATTATGGGTTTTGAAAAATATAATGAATAAAAATGCCAAAAGAATAAAAAAAAGAAGTTATAATTCAATCTATGTCAATATGCATAAATATAATAATGAAATGTCTAATTATCTTAAAAAACATCTCAGTTGCCAATTTTGTTTCTTTCCAATACTTGTGAAAGTTAACTCTAGCGTCAAGAAACATTGATTCAAAATAGGATCTGCTCAAGAATTTATATAAAGTTATGAAACTTTATTATTATGTTAAAAAAAGTAATATCGTAATGCTTTTCCAGAAAAATATTTGTTTATAGTGAATTATTTATACACCAAAAAATGAAATGACAGTGTAATTTTGTTTAAAAATATTTTTTTTTCATAAATTTTTAGAGTTTGTTTTTACTTTCGAATTGAATTTATATTTGCTTCTAAAAATGAGCAATTAATTAGTATATAGGGAAATGTAATTTGTGGTATGTTAATAAATTTTAGTAAGTAAACATTTTGCTTGCTTTATTGTTTCATATTTTACCTTTCATCTGAATGAAACCTTTATTTTTTTTTTACATCGAGAAATTTTATTGTATTTCAGTACAATAAAATCTTCTATTTAGATCAACATGTTTACTTCGATTTCCTAGTAAATATCTTAACATATAAGTTAACCCCATTTTAACAAAAGGATGTTAATGAATTTATGTGTAAGAAATAAAGAAAAAAGTTTTGCTTGAAAGAAATACTAAATTTATGATTAATCACGGTTAATATATTGAAATTAATAATCCTTTTTATGTACTTTTTAAACCGCACATCCAGCAACTTTTACGAGCACAACAATGCAGTACAAAAGAACATGAGTCAATCTAGGTGAAACTACTAAGTTTTGAGAACATCTGAAGTTTATTTTATATTTAGAAAATGAAATTGAAAAATTCAACATTTTCTTTAGTGATATGGGAAGAAATTCGTATTAGAATTCTCCCTTCTACACTCCGGGAATTCCCTTATCTGGCTCTGCCCAATAATATGGCATTTATTCAAAGTCAAACAAGCCTTAGAGTCATTATTTTACTTCTTCTTCAATGGAATAATGTAGGTAGTAAATAAAAAAAAAAATGAAATGGGCTTTGCTAATTTCCTTTCAACGTGTCCTAACATATCAAGATGTATTCTTGTTATAAAAGGTCTTCACCTTTGGTAGTGAGTTAATTCAAAGGCGTAAGTGTTGAGTCTTTATAGTGGGTAATCATCTTTTCAATCTATGTTATATAACCGGTGCATCGAAATTAATATTAATTAGCGTAACGTAAGCGTGATTCAGGGCCGGAAACTTAACAGAAGCAATTATTATTAAGAAAAGAAAATACTCTTTTGAAATTCCGAATACATTTTTATTTTCACAAGCTAAATATTCTAAAGTATAAAAATGTCGCCAGTTTTAAAAACAAAAGGAATAAAAAAGATGATTCTTATATTAAATTATTCACAAAATTAAATTTGAAAAATAAGAGTGAACGATGCATTGTTAAAGTAGATAATAAAATTCTGTTTGGAAACTAAATTAAATGCAGACATTAGATTATTAAATTAAACATATCTTAATGTAAACGTACCATAAACAATCTTATTAGGATGTCAATCTCTTTAACCTAACAGCAAGTATTTTTTAGTTTATGCAAATGTATTTTTGTTGATACCTAATCTCAAAACAACATGCTAGCATGTGCTAAAAACTGTACACTTTCTTTAGTATTAGTTAATTCTCGGTATGGCACTTTATTTCTGTATACTCTCCTGAATTTTATACAATAGTGCATAGCTCTATCGGTTCATATTTGATATTATTCCTTATTTTCAAATTATCCGGTGCTTCGGGAAACCTGACAGTTTTCTAGTACGATATCTGATGGATTACAGAGAGAGTACCGTATTGATTTTGATATTCCATTGCATTTTTATTTCAATAATTTCTTCATATTGATTCCAATTACAAAAATTCCCTATTTTCTTCTTATTATTGAAACGCTTTTATGTATTTTACTTGGAGAGTGTGTGTCATTAAATTTTCGATCTGTAATTTAACCAACTTCCCATGAAGCTAGAGGTCCGAAACTTTGGGAATCATTCTTACTCACCTAACAATGCAATATTTAGACATTTGCCACAAGTTTTAACTAATACTTTCTTTCATAACGCAGTTTAGCCCAATCACTTGACGCGATTTCAAAAATTGGCACCAAACTTGGCGGTTTTTTTTTTTTTTGGCTCAATGTTAAGTCCGTAAAACGGAACTTTTTAGCCACATTTGGCAAAATACCGCCAAATAATTCTTGTCGCCAAGGGTGGTTGGGTTAAACTGCATTCCAACCATTTAATTTACCAGATGAATTAACTAATTTTAGTTAGTTTTAACGTTTTTATGTATTTCACTTGGTGTGTGTCTGTCTGTGTGTGTATCAGTGTGTCATCAAATTTTCTATCGTTAATTTAACCAACTTCCCATCAAGCTAAAGCTCTGAAATTTTGGGAACCGTTCTTACATGCCTAACATTACAATGCCTCTAGATATCTACGATCAGTTTTAACTAATATTTGATAATTTTTTTAATGAACTTTGATACTATATAAAAACGTCGGTTTTCGTCTCGAATTATTTAGATACAGAAATATTTTTTCACCAGCATTTTTTTAATGTCATGGTATATCTCTGTATCAGTAATTTAAGCAAATGTTATGTTCATAAATACTAATTTTATAAATTGAGCTCAAATAACACAACGCTACTGCTTAATTTTGCCACATTTACTCTTCATACGATACATTCTTTTCAACTAATATAAATAGTAAATAAAATCCCTTGCTCAACAGACATAAATTCCCTATAAGTCTTAAGAAGTTCTGAAATCCGTGTAAAAAATAAATAATAATCTGCAAATAAAACTGCACGACCTAAATATATCTCAAAGTCTGTGAAATCCCCTTGGTGATTCTGTTATGTTGAAGTTTCTGTTAAAATGTAAAAAGAACACTGTATTTTGATACATAATTGTTTCAAAAATAGTTTAGTTTTTCTTTGCATAATATCATAACTTATAAAGTATTGCATATAAAGTCTTGTCCATTACCCTTGATTCTGCACTTATTAGCAACTAACATGAAAATATGAAAGGAAAATTAAACTGTGAATTGAAATCTGATTAAGTGTAGACTGAAAAGGACTTGAACCTTCCCTGTCACGTTTGCTATATAAAAAAAAAAATGCATTTGATTACAGGGATAATTGAGTCAGAGAGGGAGGTAAGAATACACTTAAAGAGGGAATATTGCAACTTATTAAGTGTATCTATTGTTCCTTCCTTACAGAAAATGAAGCAGTTCAGAAATTGAAAACTGTATGACAAAATTAAAACATAAGTTTTCTTCATGGTCGTCAATCTCTTATACAATATAAGTAGGATAAAAAATCATTTGTGTTATTAACCCCTTGCCAGTGTCACCCTTATCCAGTTCGGGGAATTTGTGATGCCCGAACTGACTTCGGGCAGGAGAAAAACTAACGTTTCTATTTTGTGAAGCCCAAGCTGAGTGCGTTTCTACCTTAGGATACTTAATTCACTATTTTCTCAATAGATGGCATTAGTGGGCCTAGTTTTTCACTGATTACGACTTCTATCGAGGGAGGGAAAATGTGGGTTCTGTCAGATAAACAAAGAAACACTTGGATTGATAAACAAATGCAGAGTTTCGCATTCTCGTTTAGTTTTGGTTGCTTTTCAGTGAGAATTTTTGCAAATAATTTTCTTTTTTCACAATGTCCGATTCAGACACCGTGTGGAGTATAGTTTAGGTATTTTTAATTAATTAGTATTAATTTTATTCAATTAATTAATTTTTAATTAATAGGTATATTTAAAATTTTATTTTTATAATAAGAAAACTATTTTCTAACCTTTATAATAATATAAAGAACAAAATTAAACAGTCAAAAAATTTTTCCATTTTTCTGAAAATTATGTCACATTTAATGGGTTAGTAAAAAAGAAAACCATTTTAAAATTTTATTACTAAGTGTTTCAAACATAATGAAGAAAAAGTAAAATTGGATTTTTAAAATAATATTAAAACAGTAATTAAACACCTTCTATTATTTCAAAACATAAAAAAATAATTTTGACTTAGTAAATTTATTTTGCAATTACTATATTTTTCTCCCAACAAAGTGATATTTAGTTAAGTCGCATGGGATTTTGTTGATTCGGTGATTTGTATTCTTCATCGTAAAACAATTGCTATTTTATATGACTAACATATAATCAATTCTACGTTGAACCTTTCTCCTTCACCTAGTTTGATGTTTTAAGAACCTTTTTTTTTTTTTTTTTTGTATAAACACCATAAGTCGAAGAAAATCGTAGTTTGAAATTCAATTATCTATAATTTTACTATTACAAATTGTATTCAAATTAAGGGTCGAGATATTGTTTATTAACGATCCTCTGGGAAGCAGTGTGTGGATTATTGGTGACGGTGATCGTAATTTTGAACCTTGATCAAGTAACGATTACGACAACTGAACTGGCACTTTCCTCTCCGAACGTTTCACCACGCCAACAGGTGGATTTGGGGTTTCGGCAAGCGTTAACGTGCTTCAACTCCACTATACAATTGGTATTAAGTGGTATTGAACCCACGATTCGAAAACAACAGCGCTGGCCGCGAGTCCACGACCTTGTCCACAAGGCTACCGCGGCCACAAGTAAAGGCTGAAAATCAATCATAATGATACGATATTAGAACAAAATTTACAAATATTCTCCCAAAGTACAATACTCCTACTAGAACCCAGAATATAACTATTATAACCCTGAAAAGAATACGATGTTTGTATGTATTCTGACAACTTACAGAAAATTATTTGATGTCTGTTATTTGATCGGAATAATATAGGTTATCAACACAAAACTTTATATATTTTTGTAGTTACATGTTACAATGTCTTGCTGCCACAGCTGATGCACGTTAAATCTGTTGAGGTCCAAAGGCCCCTCTTTAGTCTGATGTGGATGCCAGGAGAGTGGGGTACCAGCTCAGATATCGTCACTTGACCGAGGCTCAAAATTACGGGATCCGTATACAATAGTCCCCGTGTTGCTTCTGGTGCGACGTTAATAAAACCAACCTATTGGTTATACTACATTCGTCACTTTATTTGAGTACAATGTAAAATTTTTTATTCAATAATACACAGAATTGGTTGCTAAAATGCTTAATTTGTTATGATTTTCGAGTAATTTTCCATTTTTGGTAATCCAGTGGGGCTCTGATCTGAATATCTGTCTGATTACCAGAGGATATATATTGTATTTACAAATGTATTCATACCAACCAATAATGTTATATGTATTCAAAGAAAACATTAACAAAGAAACTTCATGTAAAACCCAATTTGAATCACAATTTTGAATGAACTTATTTTTGTATGTTAGAAAGTATAAAAATATGTACATGTCAGCTCTAGTGTGAAATATACTGAAGAACTATTTGCTATTCCTGCCGGAGGCAGATGCAAATAGGGTGAATAAAATATCCGTCTACAAAAACTGGCGAAGAGAATATGTTTCAATTTAGTCAGAATAAATTTTGACAAATTTCATTCACCATTTCTCTAGAAAATATACTAAGGCTTTTCCAAAGTGACTGGCAACTATTGATGTAAGACTATTCTGTATACAAACTAACATTAAAACGTGATAAGTAGATTTGAATGCCTATTTAAAATGACATAATTTTTTCTCTTATTGGTATAAAAATTATTCTTTTCAAGCTTTATCTTAAGACACATGGCGTATAGTTTAATGATAAGCCGCATTTTAAACATTATATTAAAATATATTTAGAAATTTTCTTTCCTGTGTATAAGGTGTTGCAGAATTTATGATATACACTTAAAAGGAGTTTAGAGCCCTTAGAACAAATATTTTTTTCCATATTGTTGCACGAATTCAAGTATTCTGCCTTAATAATTACCAGAAATATACATAAAAAGCTAAATTGTTTGATTACTGTACTTTAAAAGTGCGGTTCATATCCAAATATTAGTTCTATAACGTCTGTAATAATCCCTCAACATTCCGGTTAACGTGATATGATGATCTCTTTTATGTGCACATTATACTCTTATTCACAGTTCTAATATATACTTATTCACAGCAACAGCATTCATTTTTATTCACAACACATTATTTAAGTAAAATAATATGCTGGGATGTGTATAATATGATATTAAAAAAAGACATGTTTATCCAATATTATTCAAATGGTTTTTGAGATTATGAAAGTTTCTTTCAATTTGCAATTATCTGTGCAAATTTTAAGATTCACCGAATATCGTGGTTCACAATATTTTCCCAGTTATATATATTTATCACATTGTAACTTTAATATACCTCTTAAAGTTATAATTTTCAAACTGAGCAATGCCTAAGAAATATAACTTTTATTCTTCAGATTAGTAAGAAAATCAAAACTAGAAAATTTAAAGGAGTTTTAAAATTTTTAAATGCAAGTCAAGTACTGTAATAGTTAAAATATAATACATATTTTATTTTACCCATAATATTTTGAATGTAAGCAAAGAAAGAAATGAACTGAACATATAAATTTTTGAATTATTTCTTTCGTTAAACGTTCGCAAAAGAATAAAAAGTTTTTGAACATGAAATTATTAAAGCAAACGATTAAATATTTATTTGTTTATACTTTTGAGTTAATCTTTTTTATAAGATAGCTAGATTTCATTACAAATGCGCGTTTTTTGAATGAATGATAAATGCATTGATCTTATTAGAAAGTGCTGCTAAGTTCTTTACATACTAGATTTGAAATAAACCTGATATCAAGAGAGGACAAAAATTCTTTTATTTTTTTGTCAAGTGAATCGAGCAAAAAACATTTTATGAGTTCTCTGTTTATGCTAAAAAGATATACGAATATTTAATATTCAGAAATTTAATTTATCAAAAATTCTAAAAAATTCTAAAGAACAGAATCTAAAACGTATCAAGGCATAAATAGCAATTTTATTTATGTGTGTATGAAGTATTTTTCATATATATATGAGGAGTAGAGATATAATAACGAGACTAAACACTGCTATTGCAGAAGTACAAAATGACAGCGTCTTACAGATATCTAGTCTGAAGTATTTTCTTTCGAATGCAGTATCTATCATTTCTGTGAACATATTAGTATACCAGCAACCTTCATTCGCATTACAGTTATTTTTTTCACGGAAAAATAATAAATAATTAATGAAGTGTTGAGAAATATCGCTTAAAACTGGGTAAAACTTCTAGTGTACCTCATAATTTATTGAAAGACGACTATGGCAAAGAATGCTTATCACGTTCACGTGTTTTTGAGTGGTTCAAATGTTTTAAAGACGTCCGAGAAGAAGTTGAAGATGATTCTTGTCCTTGTCACCATTCCACATCAAAAACGGATCACAAAATTGAAAAATTCAGTAATCTGGTTAGACCTGACCATCAGTTATGCATTCGTGCTATTGTTGAAATTATAGAAATTAACAAAGAGACCGTACCGCAAATTTTTTCACCAAGACATTGCGTCGGCTCCTTCCACGTTGCCTATCAAGATGTTTCAACCCAAGTACATAATCACAGTGTTAGATAATCCAGCTTATTCGCAGGACCTTGAACTATGCGACTATTATGTGTATGATAAAGAAAAATCCAATATATATATATAGAATTCACCTCAACATTTTGTCCGAAAATGAAAATTATTCTTACATTTCTGCATGAAATTTCAGACACATGTTCTGCCCGTTTCTTTCTTATTTTTACTTCCCATTTCGATGTATAGGGTAAATAATTAAATCTAAAAGTCAATAAACATATTTGTATTAATTGCAATGGAAAACAATTGTACATTATTTGTATTTCTTACTCACAACTGTGAATTAGGTTTTCTGATAGACGATTATAAAAGAAGAAAGGATAATTTTCAGGTAAAGCAGGATTATTTTAATTGCAGAAATGATTGTTCGAAATACTTAAAATTATTAGAAATTTTAATTTTATTAATATTTCTCTATACTTATAAATGTAAGACGAACAAAAATGTACAATATTACAATCGATACATTAATGCAAAAATATACATTTAAACTTTTTCTTAATCAAATCTGTGAAGAAACTTATTCTGTTGTGGGGTTAAAAAGTTTGAACTCCCTAAAAAGTTTCATGCATTTTTTTCTCCTATTATCTGCCTTTAAATAAGCACATCCTTTGACAAATTTACAATTAATTTTATTGTAATAAGAGATACGATATAAATTTAAATTGGGTTTTAGTTTATATTTAAATTGCATTAATTAATTATTAATGTAAAATGAATAAATAAAACTCGACACCTGATTTCTGGAAACAGTTGGGGGCGCATTACCTTTCAAATCTATGGTAGAAATGTAAAGCAAAAAGCCGTAATTTCATTCTATTTGAAATAACAACAGAAAACCTTATCATATAATCAGAGCAATTAGCACAAGAAATTTATCACGATAAAATCTTGTTAAAAACTTTTTTTTATTATTAATATATTTTAATTATTTTTTCAGCTGATTAAGTTTACACAGAAGTGTTACTTTTAAATATGATTGAGAATATCAGTATTTGTGAACAAATCTTGAAGAAATAAATAATATATAATACTAATATATTTATAAATAATTTATAAGTACTGAGAAAACGTTTTTGTTTTGCAAAACACATGAAATATTTTGTACATGCACAAAAATTAAACTGTTCTATACTTTCATCTATTATAGATTAACTTGACGATATTGTTCTTTTTCTTTCATAATTTTTTCTATGGAATTTTGTTTCAAAGTTTTTCTTAAAGTAATTTTTCCCTTTATATCACATTATAAATTAAACTATTTCAAAATAGAAGCTGTTATAGAATTTTAAGACAATTTTGAAGCCATCGTTTTTTGTTACGAGGTATTTTAATTATTTTTCTTCATTTGATATATTTCATGGCATATTTTGCCAGAGATTTCTCACGTTATCGTTAATTGTCCTTATTTTTAATTATATTTTAGTTCTTTAAATATTCCTTTTATACAAATCCATTTTTTATAAATGGATTAAATGTAATGAAAAGCTGAATTTAATTCATGAAAGTTTTTCTTCGAAGACAGAAAAATGATTTTCGTTAGTAAGTAATTTTTGTATTATGTTTAATTACACATTTTAGCTGAAACTTTTAGATTCATATTTTAATGGCAGAAAAAAGATTTTAAATTTTTTTTTTGATGAAAATAAAGTGTATATTTTTTTTTAAGATTAAAGTTTTTACATTTAAGTTTCTTTTTTCTGTAGTTCTCTGCTTCCCATAATTCTGAAGTTTTATTCGAAAGAAACATCTTTCAATTCTTTATTTTTCCTCACACTGTCAAGAGAATTCATTCTAAAAAATAGTTTTCTTACGGAAAAATGCATGAGTGAGTCAGCGAAAGTTGAAGACGCAAGAGTGAAATCGGGCTGTGCAGGGGAAAACAGAGTGTATCTATAATCTGGACATATAAGTAGAAACAAATTAAAGATGGGTATACAAGAAAGATATTTGAAAACAAAGAAGAATCTACTGGGTATACCTGAGATGCGTTACCCATGTTCACCAGAGACCATAATTCCCTTGTGAAAGAAAAATATCACTAATGTAACTCAGAATCAAGATTCCCTACTTACCTAGAGAAGGTAATCACCTGAGGGTTTCCTAAAGTAATCACTGATAGCGTCTTTCAGCGTTCTGAAAAAACCTACCAAATTTTAAGAGGCATTACTGCAGACTGAATAATATTCGAATAGAAGATATTGCTTTCTTAACTAGACACTTTATCACCACAAATTATCTGATGACTGACAGTGGAAGAGGCGAAATAGCTGCTTGATCAATGATACAAGAAATTTACTGATAACATTAAATCAATGATCGTTAACAGGATTTAATTGCTTGTTTTTCGGAAGGATTTAATTGCTTGTAATTTCAATCTCCCCAATTGAAAACTACAAGGAAAGAAAGTGTAGATTAGAGGAGGAAATTTAAAGACCCCGCTGAGCGTTAGAAAGAATGTTGTAAAATCTATTTTATTGCAAATAAATATCTGAACAGAATTGGTTTAAGTGGAATTTCCCTTTTCTATTTTCCAATGAACATTTAGGCGTAATTTTTTTTATCGATTTTACTGAGTTTACAAAGATAAAATATAACCCTTTGTGAATTTATGCCTTTTTCACAATCACAGCTTAGAAGACACGCACGTTTACATTAACCTATTCGACATTGAATTTTTGCATAATTATTCGGTGACATAATTAGTACTTATGATTAAATGCTTTTTGTAAATATAATTTATCAACCCTCTTAACTTTTCCAATATATATATATATGTAATGATTTAAGTTTTAATTCAATAATTACCCTAAATAATAACTTAACTTTCTATTCTA
>BMAW01049787.1:0-20167 GCA_019974015.1 Nephila pilipes | reverse complement strand
ACGAAAAAAAAAAAAAAAGTAAAAAAAAAATTTGGGAAAAAAAAAAAAAAAAAGATTTGGAAAAGCGTTGGAACGGTGTATCACCCTAAAGGTGATTAACAAAGATGTTATGTTGATGAATAAGAATTTTGCAAAAAAACTGTTTTTCAATGTTAGTCTCGGGGGAGTTATTGATTGATGTATTTGCTTATATATGTATATATATATATATATATAACTATATATATATATATATATATATATATATATATATATATATATAATACTTTCTATAAATACAGAAATTTAGCTGGATCTACGTCAATCGAAACAAATCCAACAATGTTCCAGTAAAAGATTTGATACTTTACATATTTCTAAGAAATGATACATAGTTCTAAGATGTTCTGGACCCTTTATTACTTTTTTTTATTTAAGTAAAATAATTTAAAATAAAATATAATAAGTATATTATTCAGGCAGAAATAAATAATATTACAAATAAATAAAATACTTTTGAAAAGCTACATTTAAATGAGATCTGATCACTGAATATTAAAGTCCCATACTTAATTTTTGCCAAAAAAATAAATAAATACCTTTAAGCAGAAACAATTGTTACAAAGAATCTATTTGATTCTAAAACACATTTTGTTGAAAAAGAAAATAATGTAATCTAATAGCAAATGCTTTCTGTTTTTAAGTCGAGAGAATTTAGTTAGTTAGTATACCAAAGCTGCAAACTACGGATAAAAGCCAATTTCGAATAACATTTTTTGGGTGAATATATATCTCAAATGTGAAAATGTGCAGTCTATTGTGAGTTATTGTTAAAATCTAAGAATACCTTGGTATTTTTTTATACATAAGCCACCATTATTCGTAAAAGCTATGTTTTGAATAATTTATTTAAAATGTTTAAAATGAAACTCTTTTCTATTTTTCAATTTCCAAATGTTTATTCTATTTCAATGTTGTCGTGTTTCAAACACATACAAGCATCTGGAATGCAAAAAATAATTATTTTTTGACATTAAAATAAAACAAATAAGTTCCATGATATGATTCCATGAATATTTAATTTTATAAAATAAATATTAAAGAACAAAATGAAACAATAAAAAAAATTATATTAATAATTCACTTTTGAACGGTAAAATTAAAACAAATGATACATATTATTACATTAAATATATCCTAAAATTGAATACCTTTTATTGTTATTGTAAGAATAAAACAATAAATATTTACATTTGATCATTTCTACATATAAGATAATGTTATTAAAATGAATATTTATCAGAATGTCTTCATATTTTTTTGTAAACAATATATAGTATCTTCTATTTTTTGTTTTACCAAACATATTCTTAAAAAAAACTCAATAATCTCTATTTGTTTGTTACCTGAGCTCTGAATTTTAAGCATTTATTGTCTGCAGTAAGAGTGCAAGTTTTCCTTATAACCCAACAATATATAAATTCCAGAATCAGGTCGATACTTTGAATATGTAAATTATGCAATTATTTTTGCTTCATATTATTTAAAAAAGCATGAGAATTTGGTACTAGAGGTAATGTTGCTTTAAAATGTGATGGTGGTATCTCCCTGTTTTGAATATTTTTCTTCGATCAAACCGGTTTTGTATCATAAAGACGGAAATGTTGATGAGGACATTGTTTCTCTATGTTAATTCTACATAATTTAATATCAACCTAGCGAAAATATAAGGAAAGTTCTATTCTCAAATTATAGCTATTTTTAAAGCTATAAATACATACAGCTTGAAAGGGTAAGTACTTGATTATAAAAATGTTTACGTATATTGAAGGAAATGATTTGGCACCGCCGCAGTGAGGATTCAAAATGTGTTTTGATCGAGTTAAACCCCGGTTTACATCTTGTGACTTTGGCCAAAACGGCTAAAACAACATATTAAAATTCGGCTACTGTTTCACGATCTAAAGCGTAAAGCTGGTTAAAATGGATAACATATACGATGTATAATGGCAAGTGGATTATGTGTTGGTGTAACATTGATCCGCGGACCCGCTTTAGATTGAGTGAACTATATTGTAGGAACGGCTAAAGTTCAACAACGACAAAACATTTTAATTTTCATTACGGCAACGCCTACTATAAACATTTCAATGTTACATATCAAAAGCATATTGACCTGACCGCTAGGTAATATGTGAATTAATACATCAGAAATGTGTCATCGGCGATTTCTGTCTTTATTATTATATTCAAGCTGGGAATATTTCTTTTATAGTCATCATTTCCTTTAACGATAATTTAACTAAGAACGCTTTATAATGAGCAAAGAATAATTGCATGGTGATATGACCCGTTCAACGACTAAATTCCGGAGTTATGAACTATTTTGCTGCGAACGGTACAAAATTCGAACTCGAGTATTAAATGGTGCCAGCGGTACAGAGGCTATCGTTTGCGACCAATGTTCAGAGACCTTTGTTAAAAAAGCGCGACTGGCTGACCCGTATGGCCGAAGCTGTTCAAATCTTTGGGACTACTGTTGATGTGATGACTATGTGTCGTTTGCTTTAATTCAATGGCCAAAGGAATTGACCTACTGTCTCGAACACTTTGTTCGCTGGTGACGCGTAAGATGACTATTCATGTTGCTTTTGACACCCGGTGTCGGAAATGACGTGTGCGTTCAGGCTTTGTTGTGTGTTTGGTATTAACAATAAACAAACATTTGGTGAATTGGCGAGTTGCACTGTTACATTCAGAACCATTCGACATCGGTTTTTTTTTGTGAATGGTGTAATTTTGGCTGTTAACTCACTTCTGCGCATTTTGTGCTATGATGGGTTCCAAAATGTTGTTCTCGTATGCTGATATATATACTCATAACCGTCTCGACTGTTCGTAAGCACGTTGTTTTCAACAAAGGCTTTTGAAGCAAACCGGAATTCTTTGTCGCTGTTGTTTCAGCAAAAACGTCTGGAAGCACGACGAAATGACGTATTTTCGATCAGTCTGGCGTTTTCAAAAGATGCGTTGCCTGGTCTCGCTCTTGTTATGTTTTATTTTGAAGTCATTTTATTTAAAAATATAAAGACACTGGTCGAAGCCATCTTGGAAACTATGTATCATTTCATTACCTGTACGGCATCGAAATTTTACTGGTTGACAACGTGGATCGACAATTTCTGGCGGCGCTATAGAAGGTTATACCGCTTCTTCATGTATAATAATAACCATATGTGTATATAACATATCTAATAACATATGTATGTAATAATAATATGTATATATAACACGTCGATCAATGACTCGAGGACTGTTTGACTATTTCCTGGCACGATCGGCTTATAACATAGCATTTTTTTGGGAGCGTTGTCGTTCAACCTTTCTTTTTTCCCAAATTTTTTTTTACTTTTTTTTTCGCAAAATTGTTGGTATCGATAGACTACGCTGCGCACTAATTCCATCATCGCGGCTGTTTGCTTTTCTTTCAGCGGTCGATAAACGGTGACATTTCAGATTGGCATTTCAGAAAAGACACCGATTGCGGTGACCATCATGATTGCATATCGGCCTGCTGCTGAGGCATTGTATTTTTCGTTACATCGTTTGAGTATCACATCAGCTTCGGTTCTTCGGTAAAAAAAATATTCTTCGTTTCAATGTTTTGTGATACTCTTCCATGCTTATTTCGTGAAGCCTTTCTTCTATTGGTTTTATCAAATGATGTTAAAACGGCGAAAAAACCCTCAACGTACACTAATCGGCAGGAAATAAGTGGTAACCGTTCAATAAATGGAACATTAAATCTTTACGGTAATAAAAATTTGAGTTCAAATGTGATGTTGCATTAATATTGAACAGATAGCAGGTAAACGTTATACCGATGATGTGCTGCGGTGCGTTCGTGACTGAAAGAAAACGCAAACTTCCGCTTTGGAAAAGCTTATTTTGTTCGGCATACGCACAATGATGGGGCCTTTCAATCAAAAAGCTTATCTTTGTTCAGGGTGAAAAGATATTTCATAAGGTGCTCAAAGTTACCCAAATGCTGGAGAATTCGTGCGGTACCCTAATAACAAATCGGCGTCTGTATGGTATGAGCAACCTTGACTTCCCTCAGAGACCGATGTTTTGCCCGTATTGACACGTTGTTGTGGTTTTATCTTTGATGGCATGAGCAGATATAGATATTTGTTAAAACACGCGCCAATCTGTCGTAGGCTTTGCTGCTGATGAGTTGGTGTAGCCAGGCTGAAATTAGTGGGTGCATATTATTTTCAACGATGTGTTGCTATGCAGTGAAACTGGCATCATGTTCCTGATTTCGACCGATTTTCGGCGTATTTCTAATCGCGAACAATTTCTGCGTAACCCCAAAAAACATGATAAGATCTGTTTTGATCAAACACGAAGACTCGAATGGTTGTAAATCACCGATGATATGGACAAACTAATGTTTTTTACGAGAAAACTTCTTACGTCATATTGTGCATCCGAAAGTAGAAAAGATTTTCCCATGCCTCAAAGAAAACATAATTTTACTAAACCAAGAAATTCCCGTTTGGCATTACATCATTATTTCGTACGAATATCGTGCCCAATTGATCATTTCAGTTGCTCTTATTCTTATGTGCACAAAGGCAGACAGGCCTGGCACACTGATAGCGTTCCAGCTAGTATAATGATCACTAAATAATCTTAACTTTTAAAAAACTCTTCTAAAGCAACTTCTGATCAACTGGCAGGAACAGTATTTTTTGTTTTCAGCTCAGAGCATGTATGGCAAGACTGGAAATATCACGTTAATAATTTTCAGGAATTTTATTTTATTAATATAAAATAACAATTTACTATCCTTGATTTCATTCCAGGCTCAACTCAAATGAATATTCGTTGTGCCGTGAAATGTTCAACATTCATAATATTCCTGTCAGAGCATTTATCATGGCGTATACATCATGGTACCAGTGTTTCACCGACCCTTTCGACCTCAGTACGAAGACACCGACAACAGTACCTCATGCATGCAAAATCAGATGAAAAAAAATGATCAATTCATCTTTCGTTAATTGCCGATGAATCGGTGATAAAACTTTTCAATTTTATTTCAACATCAGGTATTTTGTATACTAATTATTGAAGGAAGCGAAAAATTTGAAGGGGAGAGGTCGGTACGTGCTCGCATTGCGTCACTTTTCTGAAAACGTGAAGAAGGCAATGATTGTCTAGACAGTTATCTGACTCTACTAAACTGATAGCCAACATCGTACTTCCCGGAGCAATATATTAGACTACTCAAATGTTTGTTAAAACTCAAAACAGAGCCGTGGCCTATATAACAAACAATTTTAAATACAATTCCTCTTTTTTGACTAGTGGGAATATTTATAGTATTTATCACTTATTGACAATCTTTAAAACTCAATTGCTGATGAACCCGCGGTAGTACGGCGCATCGAAGCAATTTAACTTCTACTGATTTCATCGTATTACTCGGTATGTTTTCATGTTTCAAAGGCAATGACATATGCTGCTTTATCTTTCGTAGTCTATGCTGTGCCATGGCATAAAATTTGTTGGACGTGATGAAATAAGGGTTTATGAAGGACGCCTGTATCATTCATAACTGTTTATTTATTTTCGAACTTTCGATTTTGTTCTTGACGAACTAAGTTTTGAAAAAAGTAACTGAAGTATTTATTGATTGCAGTGATGTCTTCAGTAAAATAAATTTTATATACGGTTACATTTAAGAGATTGGCCTGTTTATAGTCTTGGAGCAGAAAAAATAGCACTCGACAACTGTGACAACAATCTGAGAATATTTCATTCTGACCCATTAAATGAATTATCTCGATTTTGATATGAAATAGAATATTATAATGATCTTTTAGATGTTCAAACATTCCGTTGGCGGCTTCCGTGTTTTGGCGATTCTGTTTAATTCAAACTCAATTATTTGGCTGCTGCTGATTGATAATCAACCAGATAAACAAAAAAGCGCTACTGCTCTGTTATGAAGGCACATGCATGCTGGCGGACAACTGGAAATTGGCGAACTGTCGAAATCGTAGTGTTGTACTCAGTTCCAGGTGCGACGGTAAAACCACTGCTGGTAGAGCGGATGTCAACGTCGCTAATACCTGCGCAGACAAAGCCTCACGCAAAGCAGATTTGTGCCAGCGTCTGCATCAATGGGTGAATAAACCGTCATTAATGTTTTGGCGTGCTGTGGTGGTTATCGGTAAACTTCGGCGATAAAGGCGGTCATTAAAACGACGTGATAAGATCGTATCACGGTCTGGAGACTATAATTATCCCAACATTACCGCTCTGTCCACCATATTGGAGAGCGACGCTGCCCCCTACTGTCGTGAAGCCATTACAACCAGCTCGTCTGGCATCCACAAAGTGGAATGCAAGCGCAATGTAGCAGGGCACGCTTATATTCCGCTTTCTGGCAAGAAATCTTTTTTGTTGCGAGTAAATAGCGATAAACAACTTTCTGAATCATCGACTCGTTGCTGTTTTTGTTCCATCGAAAGCAATCGCGGCACCCACTTGGAAAAAACCTTTTTCACTTCACTTCAAAAAACCTTTTTTCTGGTCCGATCGACTTAAAATTTTGACACGTTTCAAGCAAAGGTTAGTACTCTAGAAAGACCTGGTTACTGGTTTACTACGAGCGCCATCTCTGGGTTTGTCTCGGGAGTTATTGATTGATGTGTTATATCACAACCCCTCCTGCTAAAAGACTATATTAACTGAGCTTTTGTAAATGGAAGGCTGTATTTTTCCATTATATTTGTTTGGAAATTTTAAAACAAATCTATCCTTCGGATATATTTCTTAAAAAAAATAATTCTTGTTTCAATGGGGGATTTTTGTATTATGTATACTTAATTTCATGGAAAAAGAAGCTACTTTCTTCTATAGTAAGTTTTCTTTTATCAAATGAATATTAAAACAACGTAAATATAAAAGTATTTTTGTATTTATAAAGCATTTTTCATCTCTTATCAAAATTTTGAAATATTATTTGGGGAAGTAATACTTATTTTATTTTATTTCTTTTTCAAATTTCATTAAATATTCAAAAGGAAATGTGATGAAATAATTAAGGCTCCCATCTACCCGCCATTTTGATTTCGTCAGCTTAATGTTAATCCTATGGAATTTTGACTTTAATTCTCACATCTTTATTATTTGATCTATTTGAATGCAATAAAGTGCATTTGAAAGAGCAAAAAATAATCAATGCTTCTATGGAATTACTTTTTTCCCACAACTTTTAAAAATATTTTTATTCTCATTTTACTTATTCGTTTTGGAGTTTTCCGGTCTATAAAGAATATTTTGACATAATTTTAAAAATCGGAGGAAAAAAGTAATTCCACAGAAGCATTCATTATTTTTTGCTCTTTCATGTGCACTTTATTACATTCATATAGATCAAATAATAAATATGGGAGAATTCAAGTCGAAATTCTATAGGATTAACATTAAGCTGATGAAATCAAAATGACGGGTAGACGGGAGCCTTAAACGCGCAATTGAATGAAATCCCAAGTCAAAAGAATAACCCTGCCTCAATAAGTTGCAATACACACTAATATTTATAGAAATGGGTAGTTATAGTAAATTTCAAATAAATGGAACATTAAATGTATTTATAGTATAGCAATGTAATAAAAAATTTAAAATTCATGCTGCAAAAACCTAATGATATTTATTAATAATATAATAGTTTTAAATAATATTAGTGTAAATTAATGTTATACAATTAGTAAGCAATTTGTTTCATTATTACTTTCTGAATACTGTTCAGCAACTAGAAGACACAAAAAACTTATAACTACACTTGGAAAAAGTATAACAATTTTGTATATTCATACACATACACACACAACAATGCAATTTTCAAATAAAAATATCTGTTTTAAATTCAAATATTTCTATAAATTATAAAAAAAAGTTACTAAATATAGAAGAAATTCAAATGCAATTACCCCTACTCTCATCCTTTTATTAACATCTAAGACTATAGAACACTCCAAACAAGCTACTAACCTTAGTTTTGACAGCTTCAATAAATTGACATATTTTACCCGTAGACCCGAAATCCGGCACATTATATTTAATGGACACTAATATCTTTATTAGCAAACCAAGATATAAGATAATATTTATTAAAAACACACTTAATCTATCGCTAAATTAAGCTTTGCTACTTGATGAGTTGAATCACTTCTATGCCAAAGAATAAAGAGTAAGAATTTCTTTTGGTCTGTTCTCTCTTTACATAATATTTTCTTAATAATTTGTATTCATAATTGATGCAATAAGTTTAGCATCATATTGTTTTCCACAGTTTCATTATTTTTCAACGTAACTTGTTCATTTCCCTATCCTTTAGATTAGGATTTCTTGCATATTTAAAAAATATATTAAAAGTCTGAAAACTCTTTTTGATCATACAGAGACTCAGATAGATTTATACATCTGATGATATAGTTAAACTAAAGTGTTTTGAGAAGACTTCTTGATGTATTAAGAAGTACATCCGAAATAGAAAATTGATTTTTATCCCTTACCGTTGCTATAAGAAACATAATTTCTTACTAAAAACCAAAGTAAATATTCTTAACAAATTTTTGGAATTCCGGAACATGAAATACCTAAGAAATATTATCGTATTCATTTAAAAATATTAAATACTTGGGTATTAAATTGCATTATATTTGCGATTTGATTCCAATTAGTTTGCATATTAATTCTTATAATTTTTAATGCACACAAGAAAATAAGGCGATAGACGAAAGCAGTACGGTAGTACATAATACACATACACAATTAAGTAATACGTTAATAAGTTTATAATAGTCCTTCAATAATCTGCTTTTAAAAAATATACCATGCACTGAAATTTCACATTCTATTAAAGTATCACTTCTGATTCATCAACGGCTAATAAAGGAACAGAATATTTTGTTTTTAACAAAACGCATCTTAAAGCAAAAAGACTACAAATCACATTAATAGAACTCTTTTCAAGAATTTTTATTTTAATTATGCTCAGAATGTGATGTAACAACAATCCTTGATTTCCATTCAAAGATAATAAATGAATATTCATAAATATTATTTTATCTAAGAAATAATGTATTCACCTTCAAATAATACATATATCAAAAACATTTATCATAAAGAATATTATACATCATAGAGTAACACTTTTAATAATATTTGTCCTATTAGTTTTATTGCTGTTACATATTTAGACAACAAATCACAAATTTTCTGCTGTATTTAAATGTTTCGATAAAAAAAAAATGTGAATCGAATTCATGAATATTTTTTCATTAAATTGCGTAAAATGTTGATAAATCAATTAATTTCTTGATAAAACTTAATTTTTATTTTTCAAAATCTCACTCGGAATATCCTAATTTTAGAGTAATATTTTAGCCCGTATTTCAGAAAATTGACCCGATACCCTCCATTGGGAAGCTGAGAAAAGGAAATTTAAAGAAAGGGGAAAGTCAATTTTATTCTCTATTGCAGTATCTACTTTCTAGAAAGCGTAGGAAAGGAAAATAATGAAATTGATCTAAAATTGAATTTATGAGGCTTCTCATTCGGCTGACTTTTAGAGTAAGCCAGGAAAGTCTCACCTTCAACGATAGCTAAAATCTATAAATAATCTTGGAGCCAATGTCTATTATTGTTCCTCAATGTTTGAGTAAAATAAAGTATTATTAAGCGTATTCTTTCCTGCTTTCACAATAAATTTCTGTCGTTCCCTCTTTTATTCAGTCATGTAATTAGTGAGTGTTTGTGCAAAATAGATACAATTGTTGCAATATCTACTTATTGAGAAGAACACTGAAATTCATGCTACAATATTTAATAATTTACTTGTCACGTCTAATGGAAGATTGCGAAGTTGAATAAAATTTTGCTTCCCATGAAGCATTGTTCTCTTCTATACATGATATTTCATCATATTTACTCAGACATGTTTTCATGTTTCCGATAAAAGGTACATAATTTAACATATACCTTTTTATCTCGAAAAATAAAGTCTATTCTGATGCCATAGCCTAAAATTTTATTTGGATAAAAAACGTAATGAGAAAAAAATCAAGGTTTCTAAATGGGACCTTTCTAAGTGAAAATATTCTTATGAATTTCTCTTGTTTATTTGTTTTCAATTTACCTTTCCGGATTTTGGTATGACGTTATTTCACTGAAGATCCTCGTTTTGAAAAAAGTAAACTAGAGTATATTTATTGAATTGCAGTGAATAATATTGATAAGATGCATTTATAAGCTACGAAGAGTTTACATTTAAAGAGAGAGATTAGAATGTTTTATAATAACGAGATTATAAGTGATCTTAGATTAAGAAAAAATAGTTTATAGCACTCAACATTTAATATGAAGTAATAATCTGAGAATGAGTATTTCATTCTATTACAACTAATGGATTATGCATAGTTTTTTTGCAAGTTTTGTTACGGTCTGAAAATTCATAAGTAGAATATTATAATATTAATCTTTAGATGTGTATTTGTAAACGTGTGTTCTACGTTCGAAATACGTGTTTTTTAATTTTTGATTCTAATTAAGACAAGGATATAAATGAATTATTTGGCATTCTAATTCTTTTCTCTGACTTTTGCTGGTGTGAAATTTTATTGAAATATAGATTCTATAACAAAAAAAAAAAAACACTTCGCACCAAGAAACATTTGTCCTATTGTAATGAAATTTTGTATGCAAGGACATTTGGACCGAGCATGAAAATGATTAAAATTTGGTGTCCAATGAATGAATAGCGGGAGCTACAGTGTATCGGAAATGCGCATTCAGTAGGTGTATATAAGAAGTGGTTCTCAAATTGATGGTAAAATTTTCTGTTGCATTGCAATTTAGGATAACTTCCAACGACTAAACAAATACCTCGCCGCAAGATTCGAGCTCATTACAAGCAAATTTCACAGCTTGAAAGAAGTCATATCATTAGATTGAATGAGACAGGTTGGGCAAATTGGAGAACCACTCCGTCATTTGAATCGAAGCAATGCAGCGATTATAAGATGCTGGCAAGAATGGTTGGACAATAGTAAATTTCAGCGTCATGATGGTAGTGGTCGACCTAAGGCCATAGCAGATCGGGAAGACAGAGTAATTGTCAGATCAGCTATCACAGTCCCTGATTCATCGTTATCAACCATTACACGTGCGACCCGCACACGTCTGTCCACCATGACCATTCACAGACTGCTGATAGAGAAAAATATGCGCTTGCCCCTACTGTTACGTAAACCTGCCCCTCAAGCCTGTAAGCTGTCTATCCAGATTACAGTGGTCCTTGTCTCGATCAGGTTAGAATGATGCTAACTAGGGACGCTATAGTGTTTAGCGATGAATTCCGCTTCCAACTGTGTCCTGACGATTATCGAAGACTTGTCTGGAGACGCCCAGGGCAGCGTGCCGATCCTGATTTCACTATTGCACGCCCCACAGGCCCTCAATCAGGATTTATGGTCTGGAGTGACATTTCCCTTGATACCCGGACCCCTTTTGTCGTCATTAGAGGCACACCTACAGCGCAGCGGTAAGTCCACTACATTCTGAGACCTGTTTTGCTATCGGTCCTTTTGCAGTACTCTGGCCTTATTTTTAGCCAGATAACGCTAGATCACGCATGGCACGAGTTGCAAAGAACTGTCTTACAACTTGTCAAACACTTCCTTGGCCAGCTAGATCTCTCTCCAATCGAGCATACCTGGGATATGATGGGAAGGCGACTACATCTACCAGGGAATGCTGATGATTTCGCCCTATAATTGGAGCGCATTTGGCAAAAAATACCATAGGAGATCATCAGGAGCTTTATCACTCTATGCCATGTCATGTGGCAGCTTGCATCTAGGCTAGAGGTGGGTCAGCACATTATTGAGCTCTTCACTTAGTAACTAGGTAATTCTGAAATAAATCATTCAATTTTTCTGAAATTTTAATCATTTTCTATTCTGTATATAATGTTTCTATCCACCTATTTTTGTCTATATCTCCTTCTTAGTCAACTCCTTCTTGGTGTGTCTTTTTTTTTTTTTTTGTAAAGGAGTGTACAATGAATCAAATCCTAGGGAGTGACATCGAAACGACAAAATATGAAGAATCAATTTTCAAAATGTATGTAGAGTGCTTAATAAATATGCCAACTGATTCAAAAAGGGATCGTACCGTCATGAATGGCCATTTCCAATCAGTGGAAGGTTATCTGTAGTCCGGGTGTCCGTCAGGATTCACTCGTCGGCAAGACTAGTAAAATGTTTCAGTTGCGATTGGTTTTGTTGGTCGTGTCTTTCCCTGTAGTCAGTGATGTAAATAGTTATGAATATCGAACAATGACTAATTGTCAATTTTTGGGAAAACTTAGGAAACCTTTTCAAGAAACTCGTGATATGTTAACGACTTTTCACGGATTTGATGAACTGAAACAAACAGGTATTTTCAAGTGGATTAAAAACTACAGTGAGTTCTAAGAAAATTACATGGATAATCGCAAAAAAAAATCAAGAGTCAATGTCACGCTGTTAATTGTTTTTCGCAGTCAAAAGGTTTTTTATGGGGAGTATTTCTCTTATAGACAAACAAGGAAAATACTACCTTCTATCAGAGGTCTACGATAGCGTAAGGAATCTAGTAGTGCGTCCAGATTTATATTACGGTAAAGGAACACAATGACACTTTATGTTCTGCAGTGATTGTTCATGAGTTTCTGACTAAGAATTCAATCACCGAGCTTGATAATCTTCCCTACTCACCAGATATATTTCCGAGTTATTGTATCCTGTTTTCCAAATGTAAAACATTTATGCGTTGGGCACCATTGCAACAATATTGCAGTGCAAAAAAACAAGAACGACAAGGCTTCACAAAAGCTTAACTCCTGAGAACTAACAGTGATGTATCAAAAACTGGAATGACACAAATGCATTGTTTTAAACAGAAAATACTTTAAAAGGTATAAATTGCTTTTATCCTTTAAACCGTGTTTAAAAAAGTAATTACAGTCTTACTTCGTTTATTTATTGGACAACTTCGTTCATTTATATTTCGCTCTAATTTGATAAGGAAAAAAAATGTGCGTAATTTGAATAACGTCCCATTGTTAACAAGGCAGCTATTAATCAAGTACATTTAATTTTGAGCAATGGTAAAGTGAGTAATGCAATGCGAATTAATATCGCTCATCTAACTTCTCCACTACGTTAAGTTGAAACTTGTTTTAATTCAATGTGCAACAGTCCTCAGAATTCTAAACAGAGCTTTTGAAAGAATCAGGATACGTATTCGAGAATAAAATCTAACATAAGAGCTACCTAATTTCCATTTGAAATGCCAATATTTTAAAGACCATTTTTAAATCAAAATAATTCGAAAAAAAATTTATTTTTTTAAATGTCAACCTGAAAAGTCTAATCCATAAATGTACTACTTAAATCAATTAATTTATTTTGTGAATTATTTAACTGTTATTAATATGTATTGATTCTTTTGTAATAAATGCGTAGATCTATTATGAAGATTTAATTATTACTAAAAAAAGGAGAGATCTAGATAAAATTTGTAATCCATTCAAATTTATACTTACGCACATAATTTTGTAAATTACATCTATTACCATTGATTTGTTTGGTTTTCAGGAAGCTGTAGATTAAAGTAACTCACAGTATGGATGAACAGTATATAGTTCTGTAATGATGGTCTTAAATAGGTCAAGAACCACTTGCAAAAAAGTGTATAACTCTGCATGGTGATTACGGAGAGGGGAGTTAAAAATAATTTAAGAATACTAAGCTGCTATCTTGATTATTTTAGCAATAATTAAAACTTCACTATACCTTCGGGATAAAAACTAAACCTTTACCATACAGTAGGTTATTTCAATCTACGTCTTCCTAAAACCAAACAAATTAACATTAGTGGCTATAATTTACAACATTGTGTCCTTGAGGATCAATTAGTATGAAGAATAAATTTTATGCAGATATATCTGCTATTTCTTAGTAATAATTATACTTTAACGATACCCCTTCGTACATCGTTCAACACGTCCTATAGGCAGTTTTTAGTGCTAATTGGAACACGATAGTATCAAGTGGCTTCTAACTCCTAGCTATTGTATAATTGCTCAATTCACTCATATGTTCAGAATACACTGCAGTGCAATTATGGATTATGAAACAATCTGAAATTGCACTACAATAATTTAAATTAAAGATACAGATTTGAAATAGTGACTTATGTAAAACTCCCTTCGGAGTTGGATAATCTTCAAAAAACAAAAATTCAGAATCTTTCTCGACGGAGAAAATGATTTATGTATGGAATTGCCGCAGTAAAATAATTTCGGTTTGTGAGCAAGAAGGCGATGCCAAATTTTAGATACTCCCAAAGAGCCATAAAATTTGCATTGTTAATCTTACACATGTCGTATGAAAATATTAGAATATGTACAGCAATATTTTATTTTTTGTCTTCATGTCACGGAAAAAAGATTATTTAAAAGAAATAATTTATTATGTTGTTAAATTTTTATCGTGTATTGTACAAAAATTTTAAAAATAAAAATTATTTTGTGAAATATATTTTCCAGTTATTATTTTATATATGATTCGTTATTTCTATTTTTGATATAAATCAATTTATTCAACAGAAATAATTTATTGTGTTGTTAGAATTGTATCATGTATCTCACAGATATTTTAATGATAAAAATTATTCAGTAAATTCTTTTTCCAGTTATTATTTTGTTAATCAAATAAATAATGTTTTTACTAAGAAATTAAATCTGAAAATGTTTTACTAAAATACAATAAATGAGAGAGTAAATAAAGTTTTTATAATTATTTCATATCTTGTTTATGATATTTACTAACACTAAAGTGTGCTTTTTATCTTTCCAGTGCGTTAATAAAATTAAAAAAAAATGAATAATTTCCTTCGCATTTAATAAAATAACAATCAAAGGAAAGTTATTAAACAAAGAGTGTATTTAAATCTAAAGGTTTAGGAAAAAAAGTTAACTTTCGTAATAGACACTTTAAAGAAAAGATATTGGTAAATTTATTATCTTTTTCTTCTGATTAAGAATTTCTAAATACCTTCCAAATGAAATGAAAAATGAAATCCAATTGAAAATTTGAAATTTCTTTCCTTTTATGTAACTGCCACAGGCGTTTTGAGGAAATCAATAGAATCATTAAGGGTTTTTTTTTTTCACTGGCGATATTTTTGCGAAGATTATCTTAAAATAGAGGGAAAATCTTAAAAAGTAAGCTCCAAAGTTTCATATTTTTGATTCTATTTTTAATGTTTTATTTTTTTCTAACAAAATAGTTTGAGAATTAAAAGTGCGATAAATCTTTGAACTCTTATCGATAATTGTGGAGATATCTGTTTCGTTATTTCTATTTTTGATATCATTCAATTACGATTATTTAAAGTAAAACTCATAAAAACTCATTTTTAAATAATATTTTTTCTTTTAAAAGAATATTGAATCTTACTGAAAATTGCTCATTTCATTTTAATGACATTTTATAGATTAAGAAATATTATTTTAATTTTTTTTTTATATTCAGTTAATCATTTTAATACATTGTTTGCACAAATTACATAATAAAAAGAGAGCATTTATGCTATTTTAAAGAAACTTTAATTCTGCAAATTGAAAATTATGTTGGATTAAATATTTTTCATGAAATTACAAATATATATTTCAGCACATGTAATGTATAATTAAATGTTATGTTCTGCTGAAAATGCAAGTCTTCATATTAAGCTTTTAAGAGTAATTTCAAAATGGTTTGGGTCTGAGTAAAATTATTAAAAGAAATAAATTCATATAATTATAGCTCATTTAAAATATACGCACACGTTTAAAAATATTAAAATATAATTTTAAAGTTACCTATTTTTCATTAACTAAAGAACATGTTCTAAAATTTTGATTAACTATATTTTTCATAAACAAACTTTACTAAGAAATATTGATAAACTAATTCATATTTTAGTTGGGTCAATTGCTTTCAAGAATATTTTAATTTTAATTATATATATAAATAGTTGTGTCTTTAAATTCCCTTTCGATAGTCACCCCACCTTTGAAATAAATGAATTTTTTGAAGGAAGTTGATTCATTAACCATTTTATTCATTTCCATTGTGTTTTAATTGACCACATTTCAAGGACATTTTTCAAAAATATACTGGTTGTACTATTATCCCAGAGTGCATTTTTATTGTATTTTTTATAATTTTTTTAGTTAGAGATTTTATCAGAAGTATTTTTCAAAAACATTACAGGGATTAAACAGCGCACTAATTTTCATCTTTTTTTTTTTTTTTTTTTTTTTGAACTTTTCACACCTTACTCCCCATATGAATTATTTACCAAAAAAATTGCGGAATGTCCCCGTTAAAATATACCAAAAATATTATAACTGCACACAAAGTAATTGGTGGCTATATGAAGAGTGAATGGTTTAAAAACGTTCCTTAAATGTGGTACTTTTTTAGCAATACGGAGAAAGGGTCCGTTAAAAGAAATTAATTTTCATTTGTATAATTTTATTCATTTTTCATTTGGCAGCAAAAATCTTTCATGTATTTATTATTTTAAACCTATTTATTACTGCCTATTTTATTATTTCATGCACACAAATTTAAGTTAATCTCAAGTCCTATTTTAAATTATAGGGATTATTTTAGTCAATTGAAATACTTTAATTTGATTTGATTAAAATACGCTTAATCTCATCTGTCCCATCACTTTCATATAAAAAGTTAATAATTTCTATATGAAAGGACATTTTATTTCATATAAAAAGATTACTTCTATACTTGCTTGAAAGGTATAAAAGTTTACATGTATTTTCATAATAATTTTAGTCGCTGTTATTCATATTAAGTAAATTAAATATAGGTTGTGTAAAATGAATCTTTGAATTAGAAAATACTGAGTGACAAATTCAGTTATCAAGCAAATAGATTAATTTCAGTTTTTATTGATACCTTATGAGACCACTATTAGCTTTATTAGATAATTAGGGAATCATTATTATATTATAAATAACTCAAGACTTGTTTAGTAGATTGCAAAGAAGCTCATTTAACATCCTTATCTGCTTATAAATATTTCAATGTTGCAACAACCCGGTATTATTTCCTTCACTTTTCATTACTTATTAAATAATTAATCGTACAATGAATAGAAAATCGCACTGTGAGGGTGACAATGTTATTCAGAATAGATCTATGTATAATAAGTAATTCTCCTCACCTCTTCTATAGGTGCATATACTTTACATGCATCAGAATCTAACACTTAAAATAATAACTAATTACTTATCTAATCGACACCAATCGGGTTCAAATCTTTAGTAGAGCATTACGTGTGGATTCGCTTCCTTACCATTTTGTAAGTTCTTTCTGAATTCACTCCTAAAACTTCTTAATGCCTCATTATATAACTTCAGCTCACTATCTTTGCCAACAACTAAACAACCAATTCTTATACTAAGCGCTTATCTTATATATATGAATAAATTCAAACAAATCACGTAAGATTCCAAAAAAGTTATTTGAAAACCATTATAGAAGCCATGCTATAATGTAACCTTCCTGATTCTTAAATCAAATAGCGGGAATTACAAATATTAAGAGTAATAAAGCCAAATATTACTAATAAAGTATTTTCGATAGCAAATCAAACACTGATATTTTTATATGGGAGAAAATTCATATATATATGTGTCAATAAAAAAAAAAAAAGTTGTAAAACCTCTTCCAGTAAGTGACACATTCCGAACTCCTCCGTCTTCCTAAATTTGTGTGGAGTTGTTATAAGCATCAACCTGGAAACGTCCTTGCTTCTTTTATTTTGTTTTCGCCGGAGAAAGTTTGCAACTCGTTACCAGACGAAATCCGTAATAGGAGGAAAGGATATTTCGCTTTAGATATACATCTATTTATGAAAGTTGTTATTCCCAACTTCTTTATTTTGCAACTCATACTACGAGATGTCATAGATCGAAAAGAAACCACAAAATATTCTCAGAGAAAAAGAAGGAAAAAATACTTCCATTTTTTCTAACATTGATTTATCATTTATCAATTTTGACATTTACTTGCTCATGTATATATGATATTTGGTTGGATACAATCACTTAATTCGTATTTAATGTTAAAATTTAATTTAACATTTTTTTATTTTAAAAAATAAAATAATGAAATATAAAAATTATAAGGGACAAAATCCAAACTTTAAATAGAGGATGGTATGATAATTATAAAATTTAGAGCATCTCACTTGATAATCAAAAGACAACGTTTTCTCGTGACTCGATTTGGGATCTGATAACTCAATTTTAAGGGCCACGTGAACCTAAAAAAAAATAATAATAAACATTTCGGATCTGGCAGAACTTAGAAACAACAATTTAAAAAAGAGAAATTTCAAATTTGAAAAACATTAAAGTATCTTTTATACCATTAATAACAAAACTCAACAATATTTTTCTGTTTCTGTTAAAGTAAACAAGGTTAATGTTAAGGAACTCTACTCCTGGCCCTAAAACGTCTCCTCAAGGGGTGCCTACCTCTGTTTCTAAATCATTTGGTCCTGGGGCGTTAATTCCTAGCTAATATATAGACGGAATGGCCAGCCTGAAGCTAAACCAACGAGTTTACTTCCCAAGCGAACTTTGTACTCATTTATTGGTTTATTACTTATTTATGAAGGGCTGAGTTCACCAGGTAGCCAAACCAAAACCACTGGGATTCAAACATGGGTCGACAGCTATCCCAGCCAGAAGCTTTAACCGCTACACCACCATGGTCATGATAATAATTGTAACACTCCTTTATTACTTACTTCTTTTATTCTCGACACATCTAATTATCATTGTGAAGTTAATAGAGATTCATGCAGTGATGAAAACTAAGTTATTTTTTCATACCTGCGCATTATTATTTAATCACTAACTTACTTTACGTACGATAAGTTTCTATATACGTCTAATTTAGTGCGTAAAATAATAATTTAATCTTACCAAACAAATAAGGTTCGAGTCTTTTGAACATTTGTAGACGAAGGTTAGAATCCTTGATTATTGTTGATCTTATCTGAATTCATTCTTCGAGCTTCTTACTCAACGCAGGTCTATTGCATATATATAACTTTGCAGATATAGATCTCACTTGATGTATTAAGCTCTATTTTTTATCACTCACAAACACTTCCCTGCATATACATTCATTTCCTTAACTATTTTCATTACACTTTAATAGTTCAAATCTAATCTACATCAGTCACTTTTCTTCTTATTGAGAGAGGTATTCAATTCATCATATAAGATACCTCCAAAGTGCTAGTAGATGGGTAAAAAGCGATTGAGACCATGTCATAAAATTGTTTCATTTTATTTATAATTATAATGGAGAGACTTGATCTTTTAAAATACTTTTGCTACTATCAATATAAATCGGAATTGTTAATTATGAAATAATCAGTATTACAAACTTAGGAGAAATTAATTCAACTGTTAAAATTTAAAGAAAAAAAAGAAAGAATAAATAAGCATTTCAAAAAACCCATTTTGTAAATTCAAACATGTGTATGCATTCATATTTTTATAAAATACCGGCTCATAATTTATATAACTCCATTTCTATCTTGAATCTCAAGCAGATTTCCCATTAATCTCAAAATAAAGATGAATTTATATGTTTAAGAATCACGTTAATATTTTAGAAATAATTTTAGATTTTTATTATTTATGGAAATATTTAGACATAAAATTATATTTCGTTTGAAAGCTTAAAAAATTATGAATGCAAAATGCTGTTAGAAGTAGAAGATATAAACATCGCAAAAATGAATAAAGATAATAAAGAGTGACTGAAAGAATAAAAATTGATACATTTTTACGCTGAATAAAATAATGATTATATACATTTTAAAATATTTTCCTGAAAGTAATAAGTAAATATGACGAGCAATCAAATATTTAATTGAATTAAATATTTATAAATGAATTATATTCGTATACAAAAACGAAGTTTTCTATTTTATTAATTTTGAACCAATTATGTGACATTTTTCCTTT
>BMAW01049784.1:14714-40686 GCA_019974015.1 Nephila pilipes | reverse complement strand
TTAATTTTAGTCTAAATTTATGATATATGTATTTGCTAAATTGGTAAAATATTACTAAATTGATAAATTATTACTTAAGCTAAATGTCGAATAGAAATTATTTAAAATTGAAAAGTTATCTAGTACGCCAAAATGCCCCACCAAAAACAATAGCCCCATAGATGGCTAGTAAAATCTTTATAAATTGTTAAAGTATGTAGGTTATTTAATTTTTAATGCTATAAACTCAGAACTTGAATAAGTTTGAAATATAAATGAAATTAAATGATTACTAAATATTTCTTTTATACAAGTACCTAATACCCACTGAAATTCTTAAACTCTACATGCTGTGAAAAAAAAAAAAGGCTCTGTTCTCATAATATCAAAGTATTCTTCTCTATTATTATATATTTTTGAATAAAAAAGAGCAAATGTTTAACTACTGGAGCCTGCAGCTTAAAACAAGGATTAGGGATTACATAAAAGGAAGATTCATTGTGTTAAATTTACTTTTTTTGTTCCCCTTTGTATCTTACAGTACATTTAACAGACCCTGTACGTGAGAATATCCCTGAATCAAGGCTTCCATTTTCAAACGTTGTTTATGGCAGTATCTTTTGTATCCCATCTCTCGAATCACTGCAGATGTTCCCTCTTTTAGTTGTGATGGGGGGAGTCCGTAACGTATACCCATTGAATAGTGCCATTCAATGAAGAGAACACTTCTCTTACCTTTCAGCGACAACAATACTGTTGAGATGTGTTTTGCTGATGCTTATTCAGGTATACCATTTTCTGCCCAGTGATTTTCAAAATCATGGTAAACTCTCAGGCTCATATTATCAAGTGAATAATAGACTTCAATTTTGTTAGAGTTCAAGAACCCCTTTTAGTTCTGAAAGTAGACCATCTTGTGTGCCACTACTTTCAATAGTATCATATTTAATGCATTGCCTTAGACATAGTTGCCGCAGAAATTTTTTTCACTCAAGTTACTTCAATACAAAAAAGAAAAGAAATTTACTATAAAATGGGAACTACAATTTGTGGAGCAAAACTACTGATGTAAATAATTTGAGGATTTTAGGTACAAGCCCTATTTGTGGTATCTAGTTAGATGATACATCAAAGCTATGATAATTAATTTCATATGTATACATCTTCTTTGAAAGTTAACAATTTATATCCAAGTTACGACGGATTATTTCATTTCTACGGATTCAAATAATATTCATAAGGTCTCATGAGATGAATGTGCAAAATTCTAACAGTTATTCAATTAACCACCTATTATATTCTTTTATAGAAAATGAATTTCCTGCAAGATTTTTTGCATTATAGCCTGAAAACCTTATAAAGCACATTTTTACTAAAATACTTATCTCCTCCTTCCAAATATCTTAATTTTCATTTTTCTAAGCAAATTAATGTTTTTAAGGTACTTCCTCGCGCAATTAAAAAATTTTATTAAAATCTTGATTTTCTAAAATGTACAAATTTAGTCGTTCTATAACTATCACACCACTAGAGCCTTCCCATTAATTTTAATACCCATCAATTGTCAATGAAATAAAAATGATAATCTCACAATTCATAATTATAACAATAGCCAACAAATTTTAAACTGTTTTATCATCTCTGCTTTGAACATTCTTAAGAAAATTTAATTTTTAAATAAATAGTTCAAACGATTTAACGGTATATCTATAAATTACACATTATCTCTTGATCATCAGTAAAGGTAGACATTTTAAATGCCGAAATTGAATTAAAATGATGACCATTTATTAAAAAAAAAATGAAATTATTAGAACCATCAAACTTGCTTTTTTTTAATAATTTTTTTCCATAACAATGCATTCATTTACCAAAGCATTTTCTCACTTAATAATGCATTGATAAATTAAAATATTGGTATTCAGTTACTTTTTGAATTTAGAATACAAGCCAATAAAAGAGAGAAAGAGAGAAGTGATAAACATAATTTTTTACATTAAAATAATTTAAATATACTAATATTGATAGTATATAAATATATATATATGAAAATATATATATATATATATATATATATATATATATACAATAATTCATTTTCTTTCTTAAACAAATTTTAGATAAATAGCACAATTCTAAACTGTTGATTTGATCAGTACTGTAACGTCGTGACCCCAGAATGTGTAGAATGAAGCGGTAACGTGAAGGGATCATACAGCTTAAGAGAAGATCATTCTTTATTTTACAAATCTATAGATTATATTCTAGTGAGGCGTTTCCGTCTGGTTTCTATTCGCACAAAGTCCAAACACATATAGCTACATAGCACATAGTTAAAATACCACCAAAAGCTTAATATCAAATGCAGTTCGATTTTAGTTCTCAAATCGCAAGAGATGGCAATCACCTCCAACTTGTAGTTGTAACCCTCTCTCGCCTATAAATTATGATATCGGGATTCATTTACTTTATGAATTTAGAATACAAGCCAATGAAAGAGAGAGAGAGAGAGAGAGAGCGAATTGGTTAACATAATTACAACGTTTTTCTGAATTTCACTTGGTGTGTGTGTGTGAGTGTGTGTGTGTGTCATCAAATTTTCGATCGTTAATTTAACCAACTTCCCATCAAGCTAGAGATTTGAAATTTTGGGAATCGTTCGTACTCGCCTAACAATGTAATATTTAGACGTTTGCGACAAGTTTTAACTAATATTTCAATAATTTTAATAAGTCAAAATATTCTTTCCCCTCGGCGCTTTTAGAATTGAGGGAAAAATTTCTTTCCCCCTCTGGGAGAACCGGGCACTCCCCACACCGCATGAGGTTATCGTAAACCTTTTGTACTCGCAAAGGGGAGATACTATCTCCCCTTTACAATCTCCGAGATAGTAAGGGTTGCTGAATTTTAGTCAGTAATCATTAGCAAGAAAGAAAGTTTCCAATATTAGGCGCCATGTCTTATCACAATAATTTTTTCTGAATTCTGGTTCCCATTCTTTTTTTAATAGAATGACTTACAAACTTTCAAATGCATGTTTTGATTTTATATTATGAATTTTTTAATACTCTCACAAATGTCTCTTTTTAAGTAAATTTTAAAGATAAAAATAACTAACAGTTTTAACTAATATTTCAATAATTTTCTCTAATAAACTTTGCCACTATATAAAAACGTTGTTTTTAAAAACGTTGGTTTTTATATCGAATTATTTATATTAAAATAATTGAAATATGCAAATATTGATGGTATGTATATATATATAAGCATTCATTTTCTTTCTTAAACATATTTCAGATGAATAGCACATTTCTAAACTGTTGATTTGATCAGTACAGACTCATAGAACTTGATTAAGTCGGACTTCTTTAACTAGGATCAGTTTAAACAAGAATTATTTTTTAATTTGAAAAACAATGTGCACAAATATCTAAAGTAATATTTATTTCCTTCATCTAAGTAATTTGAGAAGAACTGTTTTCTGTACTGCAATCTTCAAACAGTGAGCCATGAATGTATGATATAAAAGGGGGGGGGGGCGTTTTACAAATATTTTCTGCCAAAATCAACAAAATATTGATTACGTGTTTTATAACCAGTGACGTGGTTATATTTCTTGGCACCAGTGACAGATGGCATACGGTGCTACATTGTCTGAATGAAAATGCAGTAAAATAACTTTAAGCACACATCTGTTGTTCATTAAGTAGACGTATTTATCTTCTATAAGTATGATTCCTACTCATCTTGTACAATATAAAGATGATTTTCTTCAAGTATATTTTATTTAATTTAATTTTTTCCCATTCCAGATTTTCGGTAATCCAGATTTTCATTATCTTGGAATGGTTCTGGTCCCAAACAATCCAGCTTAGCGATGTTTTACTGTATTTTTACAATATTTTTAGTTGATTCGAAAAATGAAAACGTTCAATGAGCTTCTGAAAACAGATGTGTCACAGAGTAAAATCTTAATTATAATCTGAGGAAATGAGTCAAATTCACTTAAAATTCTTCCTTATTAGTTTTATTAAAAATTAAATATTGTTTATCTTGTCAAAACTCTTGTACGTATAACTTTATATCTGATGAAAATTTAACTAAGATAGAACCATTTTAAATTAGTCATCTTTTAAAATACAAAGTCATAATTTTTTTTACTATTTTCACACATGCAAAAGATTTTTGCTAAATGTCGAATCTTATAGAATCTATTATTATGAGTAATTAACAATTTTAATGTTAATTAAATGCGAAATTTGATTATTTTCATACCAAAATTATTAAAAAGTACCTTTATAAATCTTTACAAATCATTAAAAAATTAGCATTTAGAAATTTTAATGTGCTATTCAATTGAAATTTCAAAACTGTGTTTTAAAGTTAACGTAATACTGATTCTAATTTTTTAAATTACGAGGCCATGGTAGTCTATTGATCATGGTATCGGACTAGTGGCCATCGATTTCTGTCAAGTCGTGGGTTCGAGCTTGGATGCCACTAAAGACCCGCCGTATAGGCAGGGCTGAGATTAAATCTCGAAGTCCTCATGGAGTGGAAGTTTGGAGAGGGAGGTGTCAGCTTAGATGTCGTCATCGTCACTTAACCAAAGTTCAAAATTATGAGGTCCATCTCCAATACCCCTCGTGTTGCTTTTAGTGCGACGCTAATAATTTCAAACAATTTTTTTTTTTAAACTATAGATACAATTTTTAAGTCAAAATATTATTAATTACCTATTGATAAGCAGAAACTGCTGAAAGTATGGTAAAATATTTTTCATTCGTCATCAGGTACATCACTGTAGGATTTGTTGTGTTCTTTAAGCGAAAAAAGAAAGAAAAGAAAACCACCACTGAATAGCCTCTGAAAGTTTTTTTCAGGTTAAATCACCTTGCTTCTATTGTTCTGTTATATAAAATTTCTTTAGGAAAACGAGCAACTCAAATCTCTAAAATCATTATTTTTCTTGGATTTTCATGATAAAAAACATTTTTTAAAAAACATTCGTAACTTTTAAATTACAGATATTTTTCTCATTCTTCATGCATATTAGATTGTTATTTGTGATGTAAAATCTGAAATGATGATTTCAAGAAATGTGTACTTATATTTAAACATGGAATAAAATATTTGACGTATAAAAACTTGAATTCAGTTACAAAACAAAACAAAAATGCGCTTCGTATGGCATTTTTTTTTCCAGAAGAACTCTCATTTACTTTTCTTTTTGAAATTTTTTTTTATTAAATTAACATAACAATACAGTGAGTGATTTTTTTTTTTTTTTTGTTACATAGTAAAGAATGCAAATTTTAAATATCGTAATTTTCTATCAAAATTAGAATTGCATGGTGCGTTTTGAAAGTACAAAAATTACATGGAAAAATTTTCATCTTGAGAGACACAAATAATTAATAATAAGAAGAAGAATTTCACTCTTTATTATAATAATAAATAAAGAGTCATTAGAAAGTGCAGTAAATTTTAATTGAAAAAGACTCTAAATGAGCGAAAAATTGTTCGAATTCAAAACATTTGTTCCTAATGACTGATAACATCATATTGTCGTTTTAAATCTCTATAATAACTAGCAAATACAACGTTTTGTATACCCGTTAAGCTCTAACTTCAGAATTATCGTTTACATAGACACAGAATAACTATAGTATTACTCTAATATTCTCGTATTATATTATAAGTTAAATTTGTTATGCGATTTACAATGATTTTTTTTCATCTATATTTATCGAGTAGCATGTTAAATGTAAGTTCTTCCCTATATTTTATTGGATTTTTGTGTAATATACAAAAAAAAATGTAGCAGTACATAAAAACAGACATATGTTTTACCAGTCTCAAAATGCAGTTTACTATATTTTCAATTCATAAAATGATAAACAGAAAGGGAGTAGCTTCTATTCAAATTCCATACATAAACCTAATCTTAAAAACCATTCAGTATTCCAATCGCTTATAATGCAGGAAAAAATTAAACCACTCAACAAAAAAACTTTTTACTCCATTTATATATGCTAAAATCGTTTTTCCAATGTCGATGCAAATGAAATTTCCAACTCTAGAGAAAGGCATAGTGTGTGGAATGTAAAGTCAACATATTTTTAGAAAAATGAGTCCATTTAAAAATATATCAATGATGGCTGTGCTTTTTTGAAAATAACTTACCACTAAATAGAAGTTTTTTAGATGTTCCCCTCAATGAATCATTAACTCATACAGTGGTGAATTGGTTCCTTTGAACATAAATTAGTTCTAAAATGGAGTTAGGAACTGGAAGAGCACAACCGCCCCTACCATCTCGTTTTACAATATACTTAGATTCTTTTGTAGAACCAATTATGATCCCCCCTCCCCTTTCTGATCCTCTTAGAGCAATTGGTTTCTAGGAAGGATCAATTGGATTGTAGTTTCCTATTACCGAATGGTTTTTTTTTCATATGGTTTGGAGTGTCTTTTGTGTTGAAAGGAATATTTCGATATACCTCTTGTTATTTTTTTTTGATAATTTTTTTTCTCTTGACAATGGATAGAAATCTTTATCACGGAAAATACGCTCAATTGATGTCAAATTTTCTACAATTTAGCGACGACTCGTCTGTATTATCTATTAAAGTCCCATTCCTTCTTTTCTTCATTCCAATTCTTTTGGAGCATTTTCTTTTGTTATTATAGATGAGTAATTTTTTTTCCTTTCCTTCTACACTTATTTTTAATGCTCATAATATCAAGTTTTAATTAATTTTCTGGTAACAGAGCACTTAAGTAAAAAAAAAATGTTACCTGGCTTAGAATGATACACAGAAAAAAATAATTTCCTTTTACAGGAGCAATGATTCGAAAAACAATATTTTACCTTTAAAAACTGCTCTTTATATTACATAGGCAACTTTCCATTTTGTGCCATATAGCACATGAATATGATTTTTTCTGCTTTTAAATATTTAACACTCTTTGAAAAAAAACCAGTTATATTTAAATTTTAGAACCAAATTACATTTTTAAATTTTAACTGTAGCAAAAAAAAAACTAACATTTTTTGACTGGCTCGTAATTCTATATGCAAAGAAGGACATGTCAAGAAAATATTGTTAAAATCTGTTTTAAATGTAAGGTCTTCATACGACTTTCATGGGGGGGGGGGAATTGACTTATTGCGAATAAATTTAAGATAATATTCATTCTTACAAAACTAGATAAATAGATAGGGAGATATTGACTCCAATTTTCCTTTTTATTGGAAAAACTTATTTATATTAATCCAGACGTTTACTTACATATTAAGAGTAGCTCTATTGAAAATAGAAATTTCGGCTACTAAGTAATCTTACTAAAGAATAAGGATTTCACTCCAGAATAAATATTAAAGTGGCAAGCAATTAAATGAGAGTTTTAATTATTAGACATTACATTTAAAATTCAGTGCTATTTTTGAATTCTCGTTAAATATATTTCATTTATATTGATTCTTAAAGACTCTTTATTTCATGAAATGCCGGTAAAATTATACTAACGGATATATTTATGTCAAATAGAATTTTTTCTACAAAAAATTTCACTAAAATTTGAATTTTTTTGAAAAGGAAATTTTAGATTAGAAGATTATTAAAATCTAATTAGTTTTTATTCTATCTCTTGGGAACAAAAAATTTATTTTAAATATTTTTTTTTTTTCTTAATTAAAAAAAAAAAAAAAAAAAAAAGAACGAATTGAAATCATGTTAATTATTAAATCAAATCTTTCACATTTAAATTGATTAGTATTGCTGTCTGTAACAAGAAGCAAAGGTTTCATTTTTTGAGCATAATTTATCGAAATTTTAAATACCCTTATTCTGCATTGATAAAAATATCAGACTTGTTGAGTTATATTTCACACGTAAGATGTTTTGAGTTCACTAATAAGGAGGGAATCATATATCTGTAAATTTTGATACAGTTGTAGAATAATTTATCGCACGATAATTAAATTTAAATAAAAATTTTGCTAACAATCCATTAAGAATGCATACATGGATATATTTTGATATTTTAGAAAGTAAGCATATTTGAAAGTCATATAGTAAGGACACACCGAAAAGTTGATTTACTTTTCGCCATGTACTTTGTTACAGGTATAGGTACCGTAAAACAATTGTAAACAAAAATAATAATATGAGATGATGTTATTGATAAATAAATGATATTGAGAAAGAAATATCCAGTTTATGCATAGTTGCTAAACACTAAGATAATTAGAATGTGTGTTTGTGTTGTTGACAGAGTAATATATCTGCATGGCCTTAAATAATATTAAAGTTAAGGAAAATAAACTCTTCTTGATGTACAGTTCAGTTATTCTTACAAAATAACCCTGTAGCATCCATTATTTTATGATATCATGAACGAACCTTAATTTAAAAGTATCATTACTTGTTATGTACAGAATTTCAGTCTCATATAATCATTCAGCTGTATCTCAGATATTGTTAACAACATTATAAGTAAATTTATATTTATCTGGTAGTATTCTGGGGTATTTTTCTTTTAATTTTGTGAGAGAATTCGTCACTCCTATTTTTGAACTTTTTAAAAAAATGTTGAGATCTTAAACAGTTTTAACTTTGAAAAATATATTTATTTATGAACTTCAGAATAAGTTGTAATTTTTTTCCCTTGATAAACTGAAAACTTTTTAAAGGATATTTTGATACATTGTAGTGTTCACAAGAAAACGAATTATGTGCGTAGGATCGATGTTATTAAATAATGAAGCATTTTTTACCTCAAATATTATTTTTAAGTTATATTAGAGAATTGTAGATAATTCTTTTCATGTTCCGTAAGCCCATCGAACATTTTTAGTAATCCATTGGTCTTAACTCTCCAGGACCAGTTAATGATATTAATTACTGAAAGTTATTTATCTTGTTTGAATATGTTAATTAAGTTTTCAGAAAAAACTGTTAAAAGTTTTATATTTCGTTTTACTCAACAAATTTTATTTGTTGACAGTAAACACATTGTTAAATCCAACCATTTTAAAAGATAACGTACTTGTTTCGCATAAATATTTAGTTTACATATTTTTCTTTGCAAATTTTTTCTTAAAAAAAAAAGTACTTCCTTTTAATGCATATCAAAGTAGGTTGATTAATTGAAGATATTTCCATATTTGATGGCCAGTTTGCTTGGGTAAGTTACGCAACATTTTATTTTACTTTATTTATTTTTTATGTGCACAGTTGTATAATACATGAAATTTAACTGCCTCTTAAGGAACATGCGAAGAATTTAAAGAATGAAGATATATAAAGTTCTTTTCCATCTTAAATATAAACAGCAAACAGGTTATTTTATTCGTATGTTTTTTAGAAAAGATAAACCTTGTCTGGTTTTATAAAAATATTAACTTTTGATTATCATTTCAACGTCATCAAATAACCTTCCGCACTTTTTATCTTGAGTAAAATGATAATACTTCCTCCTTATTAGAGCAATCGACAATGTTATGGCTTTATCTTAATAGAAAGCGTCAAAAGTATTGAAGGGGAAAGATGAGAAGCAAATTTTTCCACATTTGTACAACCCTTAAGAGAAAAATCTGTCCTATTATGGCTATGCATTTCGATATCGGAAGATCATTAGCAATCTTTTTTCTGAATATTACTTAGAATGACAAGCCAATGTGCTATCCAGTCGTCAGAATCTTGCTGAAAATGATTTTGTCGTTTTTCTCCTTGGTAGTACAAATGTTAGATTTATTTAATTTTGTTTCCTAAATACTACACAACAAAAAATTGACGACAAATATGAGTATTATTATGAATTGCTGCGAAAAAGAGAGAACCAGAGTTTGCACCTCTCTTTCAAAACTTACAGTTATCCCCATGCTTCTTATGAACATCGGAACTAAATTGAACTCAATTTAGCAACAACTCCAGCATTCTACATTTATGGTGGTATTTGGTGGAATAGATTATTATTATTATTATTATTGTATATAAAATCACAACCTTACCCATCAATCAGTGGCCTATGTCACCCGGCTATAATAATAGATTCTTTTTTATAGTAATATTTTTTTAATTCAGTAATTGGTGATTTAAGTTAGCCTCGATCAACGCCGTGTAGCCGGGACTGATGCTCGTTAAATCTGGCGAGGCCCAAAGTCTTCGCGTTGGCTAGGTGTGGAAGTCAGGAGAAGGGGTGCCAGCTCAGGTGTCATCCTCGTCACTTGACCGAGGTTCATAATTACGAGGTCTGTCGCCAATAGCCCTCGTTTTGCTTCTCGTGCGACTTCAATAAAACCTATCCAATCCATACCTTAATTGACATCGCACTCTCCTAATATCCTCACCATGTCACGATAAGAACTTTGAGGCTCAGAAGCATTCAATAAAAATTTTCACTAGAGCTTTTTTTCAAAGATCTTTGGAATCAAACTCTCGAATTCACAGGTCTATTAGAACGTTTTCGGCACTGTGGCTCACTCCACTAGGCCAACGTTCGACAATCGTAAAGCACTTATGCCACCAGGTGAAGCACAGAAGGTGTATTAATGACACGCCCAGCGAATGAGAACTATATCATGTATTTAAATTTTTTTAATAACATTAAACTTCAGATCCTATTTTCTGGAAGAATTTTATATAGGAGAATTAAATTTCTTCATTTATTTTTGTTATATAATAAACTTAATACTCTACAAGCTGATCTTTATTGCTAATATTTTATCTTGCAATTTTTCTTCAGAAAATGACTCACACTTATTAAAATGGAAGAAATATAATTTGTTTTCTAATTTACTGAGAATACTATCGAAAAGTAGATAATCGCATTCTTGAATCCGTTTAATAACTCAAAACTCGGATAAACTTTTCTTCTTTTCTTAGTATTGTTTCCTTTGGTCTTGATGTTCAAGATGATAATCGTACATGAATTACTTTCTAAAATTAACGAATAATTCCTTAACTATGCCACATTTGATTTAAGTGGATTTTTAGTTATAAAATATTCTATTCTATTTGTTCGATAGCTCAATATTTTAAGAGGTACAACACAAGAAAATAACTCAAAGAACCACTCTTACTCATCACAAGTGGACTGCATCTTGTTTATTATTTTTCTCAGAACTCATTCGACTCCTTCCTCGTTGGAGTCTAGGGATACACTGCATGCACTCCCTTAAAAAACCTCAGAAGTCATTTTACAATATCATACATATACACTGATCACCATTCTTAACTTATTTAGAACATATTTTCATAGCTGTGTAACACCCGTGACCATTATTAACCAATATTTAAAACGTTCACAAATCGTCTAGTAATCAGGCAAAATGATCTTGCATTCATATTTATATCCTTTAGAATAATCAACTCTCAAAATGCTTATTATCATATCTGTGGATTAATCAAGTCTACAAAAGCTAAATATCTTAAAAAAGATATTTAGCTGTTGTAGACTAGTAACGACTGCTCTTCATTATTCTGCCGTTGGGCCATATCTTGATAAAATATATTAAGCAATAATGACTGAATTGCAATTGAAGACACGTAAGAACAAATCAAAACACTTTATTAATTATCACTGTAGTATAGCTAATGTCTCTCGCCCTCGAATCTCCAGTTTAACTCAACAATCTTAATTTATAATTTAAATATGAAATCTTAGCTTAACAGTTCACTCGTTCAGAATTCGACAATTCTCATTAACAGCAACTTCATAGCTTAATACTTTAACTATAGCTCGATTCACATTCCATACAACTAATTAAATTGCTTCAATCCAAATTATAAATCTTTATCAGAAAATCGTTATCCTCTATCTCCCTTCATTTTGTTCACACTATTTCATTTATATATCATTAGCTCTAATTCACTTAACTTCTCTTCTATCTTCAACTAATTTAACTAATCATGTTTAATTCTGTGTAGGAAAAAATCGTAAATTATAATTTTATGCAATTCAAATGATCATTAAGTCCACGAAGTTAGTGTAGAGAAAATTGGGGATAGTTCAACGTCACAGACTAATCAGATCCAAGTCAATATAAGAGTTTGAAAGTGGGATCGAAACCACAGCCGTTTCATGGATCCTTAATTCACACTATCATCTATCTATATTCTTATGCTCAGCTCAACTCTTCGTTGACAACTTCCAATCACTCTCTCACTCCAACTACTTTCACTGCTACACACATTGCAATTTATAAATGCATCTCATCTCTACTATTCACTATACTTCAATATCCCTTTCTAATAAGTCACGTATTATTTACCAGAAGACGGTCTCAATACAATTAAAGTCATATGAAAGTTCCAAAGGGTTAATTGAAGGGAAAGACTCGTGACAGCCGCGTTATAACTGTGAAAATCATTTTCAGCTTTAAATTGATTTAGTGAAGAACATATATATGTTAATAATTATGATGATTTTCTATTGGAGTCATTGTTTAAAAGTTTCAAAAATACTTGCGCTTCATTATTTTTTAAACCTTTCTTACATAAAATTAGGAATGCCTTTAAATATTTACTTTGTTTATTTAATTACTAAACTTCAGTTATATACCAATATATATATATATATATATGTTATGATTTAACTTTAATTTAATAATTTCTCTCAATAATAATTTAATTTTCTATTCTATCTCATTTAACCTTCCCCTAATTCAAAAGTAAAGAGTTCATTCTTATTTCCTGATCCCATCCCAAATTATCCTTTTATTTATTAGATCACGCGCTCATAAAATTTGTTAATCCCTTTTTCACACGATCGTAAATCTGACAAAATAATCCCTATTAGACTCCTTGTCTATTTTACCATTCCCTGGAATCCCTTATCATGTACCACGTGTTCAATGACGTCTCTTATGGAAAATCCATATTATATAATGGGATACTTTGCGAAATATAAAACTTTTTTCGTGTCCCCAGTGCAGTGATTGCAGTTAAATCGCTCAAAAACATGTAACAACTTCCTTTTTCTTTTGCCCAGCCGGCTGACCTTGCGCTGCGTTTAACTAAAATGAAAAGCCAATAAAGAACTATTGAACTTGAGTGAGACTCGCATTCTTTATTGATTAAATATTGTTTATATACATATATTTGCTTATATATATATATATATATATATATATATATATATATATATATATATGCTTTATAATTGATAATTATCCTAATGAAGGTAATTTTTAAATTATTTTTTTATTTCAAAATATTACTTTTTATCCTTACTGTAAATTATCCCTGAGGAAAGTTCGAAACTTATTGGGTGGCGTATCATGCACGTCATTAAATTTATTATAAAATATGTCACTCACACATACATCTGTTGTCAACCACCGCAATCTTTAATGTATTCAAATCCCATTTACATTTTAATTTGGTTTTCTTCAGTTTTCATAATATTATTCCACATGCTTAAATTGAAAATATAAATATTCTATGATAATGGAAAATGAGACTCTTAAAATAAAATGCTTCCTGTATTTGTGTATATATATATGTGTGTATATAAATATATATATATATATATATATATATATATATATATATATATATATAATTCTATATCTTTCAATTCAATGTTATATATGTCAAATAAAAGTAGAAATTTCTATTCTGAAAACTACAGTGTGTAGAGGCAAGATCGAAGAAATTTCCCAATAGTTTCTGCGTTATCGATTTCCATTGCTTATGGTATAGAATGTATGTACAACAGTCATTTTGTTATTTCTTTCTATTCTTTCAAGTTGAAGTTGTATTCATACTATGTCAAAATACTTTCGAAATAAAATAGGACAGAATAAGAAAACATTTTTTATTGTCTACTAAAATATGAACCATTCTAATCAAAGAAAAGGATTTTAAAAAAAGAGAACGATTGCAATCAAGATCGTTCTTTCACTCATTGAATTCCAAAATTTTTTCTCGAAGTTTCAAATGAAAACTAATTTTGATTAAAATTACAAATCAAATTTAAAAGTATGTGCTTACCAAAAATATAAAGATTCAAATGGACGCATTTAATTCTAAAATTAGATGTGATAAAGCTGTCTTTATATTTCAATGTACTATTTATGTACGTTACGTAGAACAACTTTGTAGTATTAGTTAGTTTGTACCTTGTTAATTTCATGCAAAATTTTCTTATTCAAGTGTTATGAATTTCTTCCAAATGTAACATTATACAAAATTCACTTAGATTCATCATCGAAATCAATACTTTCAGAGAAATTTTAATTACAACACATGGATAATTTGTGATTCGGAGAAACAATCATTTTATCTTTCATTCACAAAAAATCGTAGTTGTATACTGTACAAAAAAAAAATATTGCTATATTAGAGATCTGTTTCATAGAAATAGTATACTGTAGTAGTTAACGCTGTGAGGTGTTATGTCAAATTCAAGTTTCGTCCTTATCACTTGTTATACTTCAGAATTAAAAGGTTCATTTCAGTGTATAAACCTCTAAAGAAACTTTTATTTATATTTATATAACTTTGAAACAAAAAATCTAGAATCATTCTACACAGTTTATGACTGCGGATAATATTTTCAGGTAAAAGATTTAAAATAGGTTCATAAATTACATTATAAATACATGTTTCATTTTCTGAATACTTTTCGTAATACTCATAGATTTTTTTAAATTGAAATTCTAAAGAAAAATATATATTGAACACATAACTTGAATGAAGTAATTTATTGCAATTTTCAATTCTGACATTTCAATAAAACTTCCGTCTAGAGATTTACGTTACACTGAAAAAAGTAAGTAAGAAAGTATTTGATCAAACGGCAGGAAAAAACTTTATATTTCCTAAAGCAAAGTCACTTCACAAAGAAAAATATCAATTCATATTGAAAAATAATAGCAAATTTTTATAACTTACAGAAAACAGTTTTATTGTGTAATAACTTCAAGAGTTAAACAAGTTCGGCATATAGATATTTTCAATGCAAGAATGTTTAATGCATATCACTTTATTTTGCTGACAATGCACATAATATGTAACATTACGCATTTCTGAGATTTTAATATTCTTTTTTGGAACAATTCAAGTTAAAAACAGATAAATATATTCATTTCAATTGCATAAACAACAGATTTAATCAGATAGCTCAAAATTTATATTAATCAATTTCTTACATTAATACAATTAAATTTAAAATGCATTTAGTTTTTAGTTTATATTAACGTCGCACTAGAAGCAACACGAGGGCTATTGGCGACGGACCTCGTAACTTTGAACCACGGTCAAGTGACGAGGACGACACCTGAGCTGGCACCCCCTCTCCTAACATCCACACCACGCAAACGGGAGGACTTTGGGCCCCAAACAGATTTAACGTGCATCAGCCCCTGCTACACGGCGGGTCTTTGGCGGCCAAGGATCGAACCCGCAACTGAACGAATACCGCCAGCCGCGAGTCCACGACCTTGACCACTAGGCTAACGCGGCCCAATTTAAAATGCATATAGGCCCTATAATTAAAAATATTTTTGATTGTTAATTATTGAAATGATGTAACATCTAAGTATTGCAAATATTAGAATAAAGCAAGAACAAAACATTAAACTTTTTGTAATTTAAAGTAACGAAAAATATGTAACAGCTAAAATTTAAAACAAAAATAAATTTTCTAATTTCCAAGAGAATGACATGGTATAAAAATATCTTTAATTAATTGAAAAATGGTCTAAAAAGTTAATCGGTAACATCAATAATACTAAATTCAATCTCCGTTAATTCTAAAAAGAGTTATTTTTTGGATTGGTTTTATTAACGTTGCACTAGAAGCAACACGAGGGCTGTTGGCAACGCACCGCGTAATTTTGAACCTCGATCAAGTGACGAGGATGATATCTGAGCTGGCACGCCCTCTCCTAACTTTCCCACCACGCTAGCAGGAAGATTTTCAGCCTCGACAGATTAAACGTGCAGCAGCTTCGGTTATACGGCGGGTATTTAGAAGCAATCAAGGTTCGAACCCCCGACTCCGCGATATTTGCCGGCAAAAGAGTTCGCGACCATGGCCACTAGGCTTCCGCGGCCACATAAATCGAATTAAAAATCTTTTAATTCCAGATAATTCTTTTTTCACATACATTTTTTGTGGTCAAAAATTCTAATATTTAGAAACAGCATTTCATTCACTAGATCTCTCTCTTAAATTAAGTAACGCTTTTATTCTAAGGAATATCTGTGTTCGAAAAATGAATAACTCTTAAGTGAGCTCTCTCATTATCCATATAAGAGGGAAAATTGAAAGGAATGTCTTATTCTTAGAAATACAACTTAGAGGAAACTGTCTACTTAACAATCCTGAAACAAATATTAAATAATATAAAGATGAAAAATATATATAAAAAAGATTATAACCCGCAGGAATATATAAATTTTTAATTTTTTCTAATAATAATGGAGATAGAAAATTTTTATTTTTGTGTTTCTTAAGACCTTTCTACGTAGTCACCATGCACAGTTATTTCCTAATAATATTATTCGGTTATTTCCTAATAATAATTAAAACTTTACATTACTCCATCGTACATTCGAATTGCACTAAGCAAATAATTAGGAATAAATAATACTTAAGTGTGAAGTTTCTTTCACAGTAGAATATTTGCTTCATATTGAGGATTAAGTGTAAGATAATCTTCATCAGAAAATCAAATGTTAATGTAACAATTTTGATTAAAATATTAATTTGTAAAATAGCACAAAAATGAATATTTCTCTTGAATTAAAAATTATACTAAAGTTTTTGTAACCTTTATTACTCATGCAGATCGAAAACACTCCTCAGAAATAAATTTGAGATTCAAAAAGCTCCGGACAAGAAATTCTAAAAAAAGCTTATTTTACTATCCTTCAAAAAAAATTCCAGACAGGAAATGCTAAACGAAGTGAAAGCTTTCTTTCCACGTGTAGCTTTTAGCTGAGCATAACAAAAACTTTTAAAGGACGTTACAGAATCAATGTTTCAGACATATTTCAACATATAGTGCTGTTTTTTTTTTTTTTTTTTATCTGAGCAATTGAAGACCCGGGATCATAATTTTCACTTACACCTGCAGTTTTCTGAGGGGAAAAAGTTTTATCAGATGGCTTTTGTATTTAAATAGCCTAATTTTTTTGGGAATCATTTCATTTTGAAGCGAAGATCAATTATGGTAAGACTTCCTTTTTTGAATATTTCGTTTTAGTATTTATTAATTTTCTATAAACTCTAAAAATAGCTAGTATCTGCATCTGTTCATGTATCTTTTGTCTCATAGTTCACTATGCGTCGGTCCAACATATTCAAATAACAATCAGTAGTGAACTCAACTTCGTATTCTGAAAAAAAAGTTGGAAAACCAAAATTAATATATTTCATTCAGAATCCAATTATGATATAGACTCCATAATAATTTCACACGCAAACTTTTCCCATAACCTTTGGAATAACCGGATTGGAAAGGAAGCAAGATACTATCATTCATAATTTTTTGCTATGTGTATAAAGTGAATTTACTGATGACAAAATAGCTTGGGAGTGTTCTTATGCCAAAGCCAGCAACTCTTTGCACAGCTGTAGCTGATTTTTTTTTTTTTTTTTTTTTTTTTTTTTTGAAGATGTAAACCAAACCAAACCGACTATTTTTGTCGGGGATCATAACCCTCACGTTCTTTAATCCCCTGTGAATTGGCTATTAGTTGGAGGTGAGACTGAATTTTGGTTTTACATTTGGCCAGAAGTTATGATTAAGATATAAAAATATTAAGATTACAGAGCAATAGCTTTTGAGAAATTTTAAATTAATTATGAAGATATGCTGAATAGATTATTATATTATAAGAGAATCACTAGTTAAAAATACTAATGATGTTAAAATTAATCAAAAAGAGGAGTTGGTTGAAGTTTATGAATTTAGGCTTAAGATATTGCAGCAGTGGTCTATTGGATTCCTGCTTTCTTCTTCAGTCTGGTCACAGTGAGAGCGCGAGTTGTGATTGGTCGATGGTGATGTGTGTTAATTCTGTATATATAGGTGGGTGTGTAGGGGTGAGATTATGTGAGGAGTGTGATTGCGATGCCAGTATTTTTGTAGATAAGTGAAAATTAAGGAATTAAAATTTCTCGTGGTCTGTGTATTTGTGGGTTGTTTCTGAGTGGGGTGTATTTTTTAATTTCTTGAATGGTTTTATTGTTTGAGTTATCTATTTTTTGAAAGAAATTTTCTGACAGTTTTTTAATGAAGTTTTTAAGTGTTGGGAGTTTAATTGAGTAACTGATGTCTGTGTTTCTCATGTACCAGTGTGCTTTTACGATCATTCTAATGGTGGAATTTTGTGATTTTTCTAATAATTCTAGTATTGTGTTAGCTCAATGCGACTAGACTGGGCTAGCATAGGTCAGGATAGGTCTTAGAATCAGGGTGTAGATAAGCCATTCATTACGTCTACGTAATGTAGATTTACGCGAAATAAGGGGAGAAATTTTATTTACTGCAGAATTATACTGCTTTTTAATTCGTATTACGTGTTATTTAAAAGTGAGTTTTTTATTCAACGTTACACCAAGATATTTGGTGTCTAAGGACCAGGGTGTATTTTTGTTTTCCAGAAAAATGTCTGGCTCTATTTTTCTGTAGTTTCTAGAGAAGAAGACGGCCTCTGTCTTGGAAACGTTCAGGGCTATTTTCGAAGTAGAGTACCATACTTCTAGTTTCTGTAAGTGTTCATTTAATGCTTGGCCTATTTTTGGTGAAAAGTAGTGTCTTGTTAGTATCGCAGTGTCATCTACATACATGCATATTTTTGTATTTTGGTGTTCAAATATGTCGTTCACGTAGTAATTGAACAAGGTTGTTGAGAGGATTCCTCCTCGCTGGACTCCGGCTTCGATAGTTCTACGGTTTGAGAGATGCTTATTGACGGTGACTTGGAAGTTTCTGTTGTAAAGATATGAATTTATTATTTTTACTAGATACACACATGTGTTCCTGTTGTAATTGATCATTTTGAAGATTGAGTCTGTATGCCAGACTCGGTCAAAGGCTTTCTGGATATCCAGGAAAACCGCACCAGTATTTTGTCCTTTGTAAAAAGCAGTCTTGATATATTCCACTACTCGGAGCAGTTGGTGTGCTGTGGATAGTCTCGGAACCAATCCATGTTGTTCGTGGATGATGATATCATTGTCTTGTAGAAATTTTGAGAGTCTATTGTGAATTATTTTTTCGGCTAGATTGCTGAGGATTGGTAGTAAAGAAATTGGTCTGTAGTTTTCAGGCCGGGTAGGATCCTTACCCGGCAAGTTGTAAATGAGTTAATACGAACATTCTCTTTCAAAAACAAAAGAAAAACGACCTTGAATCGCATACATGTGTTCCTTACATTGTTCGGAGACTGTTTGGATCTATTTGTGTTCAATATCTATTGTTTCTATTTTTGTGTGTATTCAATGTCTTTTATTTCATTAGTACTTTTGTGGTGTCTTTGGTTTATATGTATGTAGAATGATTCTGGGGCTATTCCCACACCGTCAACCCAGTTTTTATCTGTTGTGTGTTGGCAACATCCTTGTTTTTGGAACGAACTGGGTTTGGCGGGAGACGCCATTTTGTAGTACTAATTCGCTTGTTCGCCGCATAGATTAGCTGCTGGCAGTCGTTAAAATAAATTTATAGTTTGTTGAAAAGTATTTCATCTTTTTACACACGACTATATTTCATCTGGATATTTGGAAAACGTCATACGATATTTCCCAACACAACTAGGTCCAAAAAGAAACATTAAATTACCCTTTTCGTGGATCTTAGTAAGATTACTTCCCACCTGTATGATCTTACGAAATACACCTGTGGGAAGCACAAACACACTATAATATATTGGCCTTGCTATCATAAATTGGAAACACTAATTCACACTTCAGTTTTGTGCTGCTATTAATGTTTAATCGATTAAAACATAATTAGCACTTTTCTTTTGAAAGTTTCAAAAGCGTTGTATGAGATTTGTTCAACTGACACCTGTTTTGATGTGACATTTGTACTGCTCAACGATTCTATTTTACACAAATGTGAGTAAAACACTATTTTTGTTGAAGTAACACTTTCCTATATTGTAAATTTTTGAACATTTTATGCCAGTTACTATCTAATATTGAATAGTAAATAATAGGTGAAATGTGAAAGCGCTGTTGCGTCATATATAAAAGTCACGTGCAATTTGCACAAATGAAAAATTAGAATATTGTAGGAAATCATATACCAAAGATAATTTCAAACTATTGACGATGTGAGAAATATAGCACAGAGGCCCAAGAAAAGAGGATCCGCAACATGTGTGCAGAATGTGATGTAACCTTGTGCATTGCAGCATGCTTCTCATCTTTCTATGGCAAATAATTGCCATTAAATTGAATTTTCTCTATGACCGTAAATGGTTCCGTGGGAAGAATACTTCCTACCACTAGAATTTAAAAGTAAACATCAAATTCGGAAAAATAAATCCGAAATAAATTCAAAAAAATTATTCCTATTTCCTTAAATGCTATTGTTTTATTGATAATAAAACCAAAAAAAAAAAGGCCGGGAAGAATTCAAGAGAAATAAACAGCCTACGAAAGAATTGAGATCTATATACAGTGTAAAATGATCTGCAATAAATTCTATTGTATGTCTGAAGATTTCCGAGAAGCATCTTTGTGCCATGTTGAGAGCATTCATGCCTGTAATTCACTGAATACATCGCAATGTCCTCCTGTCGTTCGTTTCCGTAAACATTATTCCTAAGTCTAAACAGTCACTAAATATCACAATCAGTGATGAGACAATAAGACTAATATAACTCTGTTTATTTATTGTTAAACTAAGAATGTGCAATATTTGCTCCCTCTCAGTCTACTAACCCTCAACGCTCCATAAATGTAGTTTAGAATGAATATCAAAGTTCTCTATTACCAACATTCTCAAGTTAGAGCCAGTTTAATCAAAGCAATTGGAGGTTCGAGTGGGTTCTTCATCTCCTCTAAACAGAAATCAATCTAGAAGCTCTGCGATCACCGTTTATCTGTTATCAATATTTACTAGTTAAATTGCAATTCTTAGCGTATGCCAACTACTGACTATTCACTGCTAACTCTAACATTCAATTCCCCGTCGCTTTTATACACCGACTACTGACTATTTAGTATTAACTCTAACATTCAATTCCCCGTCGCTTTTATATGTATCTCCTTTTAGAACCACTTCCTACATTTCTTTTTTCAATCTAATCTGAAACTATCATGTTTCATTTGATAGGAAAGGATTGTGAATTAAAATAAATCCGCGTATTAGTTTGAGGGAAAGTCGTGAATAATTCAACGTTGCAACATGACACAAAATACCGCTGTATTTGTACATCCACGAATATAAATCAATAAAACAAACATTTCCAGTATTGTGCAGATCAGTTGAAACAAATCCAGCCCTTCGTTTGATTTAATCGTCAGAAAACTGATTAAATTTAGTAAATAACATTTCTGGTATCTTAATAATTTGTATTGAAAACATTATGGAAAAATCATTAAATGAGGGTGAGAGAATTTCCCCATAGGAAGGATTCATCAAATGCTTTTTCTCAGTAACTTTATTATTTAACATAATTTAGTAATAAAGTGCGGGATAGAATCTGAAACGTGTATAATCTCGCCAAGGACTGATTGGCTCTGCTTTCATTATAAATGCAGCATAATGAGGGTTCATTTGCAACAGAACGCAAAACGATGAACACTGAGAGGTAATCAGTTAAAAATTCTGGAGAAAGACACTAAAGTAGCTAAGATTATGACAGCCACAATTGAAAATTTTTTGACACTTTCCACTAGTGGAATTGATATCGTGATGTGTGTCTACCCAATCATCGATGAATTGTAATGAATAACACGAAAATAATATCTCGTCTTTTTATTAGGAATCAGATGATGAAAATTTTCGCTTGTCGCTTTTGCGCCTAACGGTTTTCTTTTCTTTTTTTTTTTTTTTTTGAGTAATGAATCATTCCACAATAAAATGAAAGTACCTTTTGTTATCATTTCTGCAATAAATTTTGCCAGTGTTGCTAAAACTTCAAATAATAGGTTTGCTTAATGTTGTTAATATCATGAAGTCTTTTGATTTTTTGATCTGTGTATCTGTATACATTATGTGGAAAAAATCATTACTGTATTATCTTAAATTTATTATTACCATCATATTTCAAAACAAAATAAAAAAAAAAAAAAAGTAGGCGCATTTACTGTTTACATCACAAGTATTCCTGCTTCGAGTTATAAAAAATTCACTGATATGGGTTAAAAAATTAACTTTAAAAAATATGTATCTGTATTGTTAATTTAGATATTTAATCTATAGCCTTTTATAAAAAAATTAAAAATAATGTATTATATAAAAATTTACTTGTCACTTTCTGAAAAATCCCTTTTATCGTACTTGACTAGATATTAACATATCATCATTTCAGTTTATTATGAGCTTGTAAATGCAAATATCAGGAAACTAAAGAATTACAATTTTTGGTTTGGTAAAATATTTTTTTCTTGGAAAGGCATTTTAAGTTTCTTTAAACGAATTAAAATATAAATTTAAAACATTTTGAAATTTGCAGTGGCATTGATCCTATTCCGTTGTTATCCTCATTTTTTTTTTTTTTTTTTTTTTTCTCGTCACCAAGCGATTCCATTAATTCCACTTTGTGCTGTACTTTTAGATAAAAGCAACACAACAACGAAATAACTAATATTGCTTTGTTGCTGACAAATACCATTGAAATAGCAAAAATATCAAACAGGACCTTTTTTACTTCGAGCAACGTTTAATTATCTGAGGTTTCGTTCATTGTGTTAGTTTTAGATTGTATTGGGACGATTCGGAAAGTGATTTCTTTTAATTTTCATCACAGTTATTTCATCTGATACCAATTTTAAACAAGTAAAAGTCGCGACGGCCGCGTTGTATGTAGATAAGGTGTTAATTTTTTCTTCTCTTGATAAATTTCGTAGTAAGTGTACAGTTCATTATGATTTGTATCACAGTACTTATGTTGTTCATGAAGAGGTGTGTGTGCGTGTGAAAGAAGAATATTAATGTTAGGTACATCAAAAAGGCAAGACAGAAGACTAATGGCATGTTAGATATCCTTTTACTAACGGTAGCTAAAATATTCCGTACTATTAATGAGGGAAGTAGTTCGTTGATTCAGCAAGACTACTAATAGTTCATCGGCGAATGTTGTGGTTCATTATCAGTAATCATGCATAATTAGAAATTTCAAAATGCAATATATTTTAGTGAATTTTGTTACATACAATTATGTTGGTTGAGCTTCAAAGATATTCGCTTTGGGCCACATGTGATCCGTGGGTCATAAGTTAAACATGCTTGATCTAATATGCCTGGGGAGCAAAAGGAGAAAAAATGTTATTGAAAAATAAAAACAACTAATTTTAGCACAGCGAAGCATAGTTATTTATGTTATGATATTATTAAGACTTTTCAAATGAGATTCACAGATCAATTTGTTTATTTTTCTTGCTTTGGTTTTGCAGGGTCGTACCAGAAATATGTTGAGATGCGCCTTTTTTCTATTGTTCGTCCTTGTTCACTATGTGAATTGCCAGCTGATTATAGGAGTGTGTCGTGAAGTTGAACATATAGAGAATCCGGACATGAAAAGAGTAAGAAATATTTTAGTCTCAAATGACGTAGAAAAGTTAAAAGATAAATCAACTTTTTATTTCTTAAAACAATATAAAGCATTAAAATGCGTCTATTTTGAAAAGAATATAAAACATTTTTAACTATTAAAACTTTTTGATTGCGAAAGCTTTTTTACTAGGTATAGTATAATGTGTGCATATTGTTTATAATGCAAATATTATTCATAACAAAGGTTGAGAATCAGTTTTTAAATGCTACATACCGACGTGCTGACAAAGAAAATAGATTTTCAATACAGCATACAGAATCTTTAGAAAAGAATATCCAAAATTTGAAGAGCTACTACAAAAAATATGACACAGCTATAAACTTTTCGGAGAAATTAAATTAAAAATAACACATTAATGTTTATAAAATTATAAATGTTTGATTTGAATACCACCTGAAGCGCGAACGATGTCCAATGGTACGATACAGGTGGATTGGTCGCAGAGCAAATGACGACCCTACTCTTAACCCCCCCCCCCAAGAAAACCTAATTTAACCAGTGTGATCTTCTTACAACGTTTTTCTGAATTTCACTTGGTGTGTGTGTGTGTGTGTGAGTGTGTGTGTCATCAAATTTTCGATCGTTAATTTAACCAACTTCCCATCAAGCTAGAGCTTTGAAATTTCGGGAATCGTTCGTACTCGCCTAACAATGCAATATTTAAACGTTTGCGACAAGTTTTAACTAATATTTCAATAATTTTAATAAGTCAAAATATTCTTTCCTCTAGGCGCTTTTAGGATTGAGGAAAAAAAAAATTTCCCCCTCTGGAAACACCGGGCACTCCCCACACCACATGACGCCTCGTAAAACTATTGTACTCACAAAGGGGAGATACTATCTCCCTTTACTATCTCCGAGATAGTAAGGGTTGCCGACTTTTAGTCAATAATCATGAGCAAGAAAGAAAGTTTCAATATTTGGCACCATGTCTTATCACAATAATTTTTTCTGAATTCTGGTTCCCATTTTTTTTTTAATAGAATGGCTTACAAACTTTCAAATGCATGTTTTGATTTTATGAGTATTATGAATTTTTTAATACGCTCACAAATGTCTCTTTTTTAAGTAAATTTTAAAGTTAAAAATAACCAACAGTTTTAACTAATATTTCAATAATTTTCTTTAATAAACTTTGCCACCATATAAAAACGTTGTTTTTAAAAACGTTGGTTTTTATATCGAATTATTTACAACGTTTTTCTGAATTTCACTTGGTGTGTGTGTGTGTGTCATCAAATTTTCGATCGTTAATTTAACCAACTTCCCATCAAGCTAGAGCTTTGAAATTTTGGGAATCGTTCTTACTCGCCTAACAATGCAATATTTAGACGTTTGCGACAAGTTTTAACTAATATTTCAATAATTTTAATAAGTCGAAATATTCTTTCCTCTAGGCGCTTTTAGGGTTGAGGAAAAAACTTCTTTCCCCCTCTGGGAACACCGGGCACTCCCCACACCACATGAAGCCTCGTAAAACTATTGTACTCACAAAGGGGAGATACTATCTCCCCTTTACAATCTCCGAGATAGTAAGGGTTGCTGACTTTTAGTCAATAATCCTGAGCAAGAAAGAAAGTTTCCAATATTTGGCACCATGTCTTATCACAATAATTTTTTCTGAATTCTGGTTCCCATTTTTTTTTTATAGAATGGCTTACAAACTTTCAAATGCATGTTTTGATTTTATGAGTATTATAAATTTTTTAATACTCTCACAAATGTCTTTTTTTAAGTGAATTTTAAAGTTAAAAATAACTAACAGTTTTAACTAATATTTCAATAATTTTCTCTAATAAACTTTGCCACCATATAAAAGCGTTGTTTTTAAAAACGTTGGTTTTTATATCGAATTATTTTATCTTTGAAGCTACTTGAAAGATAAAGAAACCGCCTTGTCGCCGTGGAGTGACGTAAGTCACTTTACCGCCACTCACCGGCGAATATCGATAACCTGAGAACGCAAATAACTGCAGAGATTCGCACTGTGACACCAAACATGCTGATAATAATATGGGAGTGTTATTATTGACTGAATGTCGTGTGGGAGGAGTTCTATTATCCACTGATATCGTTCGTGTGACTGGTGATCGCATTGGATATTTATAATTTAATCAACTTCTAAGAGGTATTTTTAATTTAATTTGTCCAAAAAAATTGTAGCTGTGCTTCAGTTTAGAAATACCTCTTCAAAGTTGCCACATTTTTTTTTTTTTTTTTTTTTTTTTTTTTTTTTT
>BMAW01049784.1:0-14614 GCA_019974015.1 Nephila pilipes | reverse complement strand
ACCCTGTAGAGAAATATATTTTTCGTGAGAAATCGACAGGTTTTTTAAAATTATTATTATTGTTATTTAGTTATTAAAACTTCAAACTGTAAACATAGCAATTCTTAACGAGCAGAATCGATGGACTGAAATGTTATTGAAAACATTGCCGCATTCTGAGCATTAAATTAGAATTTAGCTGGACATCAAATCATCTTTCCAGAACGAAAAAAAAAAAAAAAAAAAAAATATTAAAAAATTTTTATTAATGTTAAAAAAAAAAAATTTTTTAAAAAAAAAAAAAAAAACAGAATTAGATTATCAACATTTGTAAATATCTTTCAATATCATTTCGATTTAGTAGTTTTGAAGTACTTTCCGCAGAATAAAAATTTTAATCTCATTTTCGCACTTGTCAAATCAGTGTAAATATATTCAAAAATTTGGAAAGCAGATATAATTCTTACAAGTTAGAAGCATTTAAGTGAATTTATATATATATATATATATATATATATATATATATATATATTACTGTTTTTGTCACACACACAAACAATTTTGTAAAGAAGATCTTTAAAAGTTACGATTTCTTTTGTGGTTACTTTACGAATGTTGTTCGTGCTAGCAGTTAGCCGAAGAAAGTTTGGTTGAAAACTTGTTAGGACATTCCGTGCTAACTGAAATAAATGTAGGTCAATTAAAACAGACTGATGCTTGTTTTTACTTTGGATTTTAAACCAGGGACAAAAATTAATTAAGTGGAAATTTTGAGGAGAAATATTCAAAGCGTATACTTCTGTAGTTTATTTTTATTGGCCCACAAACGTAGCGAATCCATAATCAAGCAATCAAATAACCTCTATTTGGGGAACATTTAATGAAAAAATGTCAATTTTTGGGGAGGCGAAATCTAAATCTCGTTGCATGGCCTACAGTAACAGTTACCATGGCTTTTGCTTTGGAAATAATCACGTGATCGAAAAAACTATCTTGTGGAAAAATTCCAAAATAAAAAAGCGTCATTTTGAGGGAAATGGAAGTGTAATCGGAATAAATCATTGGTTTTCAGGAGGGGGATGCCCAAATGTTATGAAATATAAGTAAAACCTGTGGTTTTCTGCGAATGGAAGTTATTGGATTTTTTTTAAATCATAAATTCCACATTTCTAAAAACTACATGCGATAGAGATTAAAAAACTCAAACTATAATTAAAATTATGAAAAAGAAACTAATAATTCTAATCCCTTTTTAATAATTTCTAATCCCTTTTTTCTTGATCAATGCTTAATACCCATACAGTTTCTTTTGAAATTTTGCGATCTTAATAGCAATTAATTACTCAAATTAAGAAATTACAATATAATGTCAGATTAAAAGGATAACATAATGATTGATAAAAAGGTTAAAATAAAGATAGATAAAAATGATATTAAAAATGATAGATATTTAAGCCACTTAAAAGTGCCACAAAGTTCAATTTGACAAATAAAGAACTTATTAGATATTGACTGACATAATTACAAATAGAATAAAATAGTGATATTGGCTTTACTGAAATTAAGTTACTTCTCAACATATTCTTGAATAAAATTTTAATGTAATTGTATTTTGACTTTATAATTTTGTTCAGTTCAATACATTTGACTTGACCATGCTTCTTTTCCCTCCTCAGTATTCAGGACATTGGTATGTCATAGCCCAGAGTATTACCCATCCTATGAGGGCTGATAGTTGCCAACGGATAACATATGTCCAGGAAAGAAATAAAGTGCTTGTTACCTACTATAATAACTCCGAGTATGTATGAATAGCACATAGTAATAAGAAAAGACTTGACAGTTTATCAAACAAGCACACCAATTTTATTTCATTACTTTAGTTGATCTGTAGAATAATCCTCAATTATGTATCGGAAATTTTCTTGCTTTTCATGAAATCATTTATCGGAAGTATACTCTATTTATTACTAATTACGGGCAGCGGTAGCCTAGTGGTCAAGGTCGTGGACTAGCGGCCGTCGGTTTTCCTTCAGTCGCGGGTTCGATCCTTGGCCGCCAAAGACCCGCCGTGTAGCCGGGGCTGATGCACGTTAAATCTGTTCGGGGCCCAAAGTCCTCCTGTAGGCGTGGTGTGGATGTTGGGAGAGGGGGGTGCCAGCTCAGGTGTCGTCCTCGTCACTTGCCCGCGATTCAAAATTACGAGGTCCGTCGCCAATAGACCTCGTGCTGCTTCTAGTGCGACGTTTATATAAAACTAAAAACTTATTACTAATTACGACACCTGTATACTGTTAAGACAATTCGTTTTCTTAGATTCTATAAATTAAAAAAAAATAATAATATAAACTCGAGAAAAATATATTATCTGCCACATTCTGCTGCAAATAAATCTGACTCAAAATATGATAATAGTATGAGAAAATATTTTGTTATTCGTTTAATCAAAAAAATTTCTAATCCCTTTTTTCTTGACCAGTGCTTAATACCCATACAGTTTCTTTAGAAATTTTGCAATCGTAATAGCAATTAATTACTCAAATTAAAAAATTACAATATAAAGTCAGATTAAAAGGATAACATAATGATTGATAAAAAGGTTAAAATAAAGATAGATAAAAAATGATAATAAAAATGATAGATAAAAACGAATAACACAATAACAGATAAAAATTATAATATAAAGGTGAGAGATAAAGAGGACATTAAAATGATAAATAAAAAGGATAATACACTAATAATTTTCTTCCCTTAAAAAGAATGAAACTGTCAAGTCATTCATGTGTATAATATGTAATATAAAATACATTTGTTTATAAAAATATTTTAATAAACAAATATATTTTATTAACCAAATATTAAAATATTTTAATATTAACCAAAAAATATTTTTTATTTAACCAAATATTAAAATATTTTAATATTTGGTTGGTGTGTTATTTTGATACGATTAGTTACTGTTTGTAGTTATACCTATAAGTTAAAATAAATAATGACTGTAATAAAAACGTCTCTTCGAAGATTTTGACAAGAAAGAATAATTATGATTCTAATATTAAATAACATTATATTTATTAAATTCTTGTAATTTAAATAAAATAACCGATTCATGTAAAGCCCTTTCTGTCATTTTATTTTGTAAAACTAGTGAGTTCCCTCCATTTATTTCAGTTATCAAATCTCTATTTAAACCGTTTTAATCTCACACATATTTTAATTTTATTAATGAGATTGTTCCAAGTTACATATGTAACTCATAACAGTGACAAAATTTTTAAAATTTTCATAAAATTTTGTTTTTAAATAGCAACTTCTTAGTTAAAAATATTTTGTTAAGCCCAACAAAACTGTATTTTTCGAGTTTTATTGAACATTAACCGTTATTATTAACATTTTTTAACCGTTCGAATCCCATCAATCTCAAAAATTATCTTTCGTAATTTGTACCGCTTAACAGGAATATCCTTAAAAGAATTCACTGTTAATAATATTGTCAAAATGTTAACAATGTTTTTAAAGGAATGCATTATATTTAAAGGGAAACAATACCATACAGAAATGGAACACTAAAAGTTGAAGGACCTAACAAGGGAGAGCTTTTGTTGGACCTGAGCCATTGTAAGTAAATATTTACTTATTATTCTCCGGAAAAAATTAAAAAACTTATTTCTCGAAATATCCGAAATTCTAAAAAAAAAAAAATTTCATCAATTTTTATGGATGTTTCATGGAAATCTTTTTCGTTATATTGGCGACGGACCTTGCAATTTTGAGTATCGTTCAAGTGACGAGGACGACACCTGAGTTGGCCCCTCCCTCCCTAACTTCCACGCCAAGCCTAAGAGAGACTTTGAACCTTGACAGATTTAACCTTCCTCGTCCGGCAACACGGTGGGTCTTTCGTGGCATCAAGGCTCGAATTCACATCGCAACGAAAAGTGCCGGCCTCTCGACGAAACTAATTAGATGGTTTATTCTAAAGCATTGTTACAAAGAAACTAAAAACCCAGACATCACTACTTGTCTAAAATATCTTAATGACTTAGATTGTTACGAAATATTACTAAACAACCGTTATTGTGATTATATTTTTTTGACAAAAATCAATGTTACAGTTATCAAGCAGTGAAATAGGCTAATTAATTTTAATGATGAATTTCAAATACCTAATTTGGTTGAGTCATTTAAAATCTGCGCAATAGGTCATTTTAGACCTAATCGAATAAATTAACTTCCACTTCATGAGAATCATTACTTCGAGAGAGCAGTTTTGAGAATCCCTAGCCCCGCTGGGCTTTAATCTCCAATCAGAGCAGATATTTGATTCATAACTGTTCTCCGCGTACCCAGTGCAATATGAAAATAAGAGCGAATAAAACAGAAATAAAAATGAAGAGCCGTTAATTAAATTTTTCCCTCACACTTTACATCTCTTCACTACTACCTTCTTTTCTACTTCTTGATAAATTTTGTTTGCAGTGATTATTTTTCAAATCTGACCCAAGTGATTGTCAGAAATTCAAGATCTGATAGGAGACTTATTTTCCTTCATAAATGAAAATAACTCTCAGCTGATAATACTAAATACTTCCAAACACAGAAATTATCTCATATGCAAATTATGTATCGTCAAACCCGACAGGTAAGCATTTGTGAAATACGAAATTTATTGTTCTCTGAAAATCCATCTAAGCTAATTTATCTTCTCTGGGGACAAAATACGCATTTTAATTTTTATAGCTTACAGTCGTTACTTATAATTTTAGGACACATTAATTTCTGGTTTAAGTTTGATATTCTACTCCTCTCTCTCTCTCTTTCCGAATTGATAAAAAAACTTAGATCTGATGAATGTTACTTATATATCTCATCTTTTTTTTTTTGTTTTGTTTTTTGTAAGCTGGTTATTTATACTTCGAGTAGCGATGTATAATTGTTGATTTACTTTGGTGGCAAGAGACACATGATATTTTTATTCCATTATATTCTACGCGGCCCGCGCGCTTAGCTAATATAATGGAATATATAGCTAATATTTCATTACTTTTTCTCCCCTAATGTGGAGAAAAAGTAATGAAACTTCTAGTTAACCATTAATAATGATCTGTCTCTATAAGTTAATCTATAGAAATAGATTTCATACTCGTCAAATCGGTTGTAGTTTTAAAATTCTAAAACTCAAATAATATAGAATGTCAGCAAATAAGATTCGAAATCAGTTATCAACTGCATATGCGCAATGTATTTTAAAAATTGAGTTTAGCCAAAATTATTAGAAGTTGGTGATTAGAAAGTGTTCCAAATTTTGAGGATTGCATTCATGTTCTTAACTTAGAAACATCATTTCTCAAATTTGTAATGAATGCTTCATTATTCATTGTGCAAATACCCCAAATATTCGAATTTTAACTGTTATTTTTTAAACAAGTTTCTATATAATTTGTATTTTAATTTTGATAACGGTTTTTTATTTTTTTTATTTTTCACAGCTTTTGTTATATATAATTTCCGTTTATTGTATGCGGATTATCCTGAATTAGCTGTTGAATATACCTGTTTAGATGGAACCTGGAGAGCTACAGGTAAGAAAATAAAATACTTTTTTATATACTTTATTATGAGAATGATTCGCTAATTTAAAATATTATTATTATTTTGCAGAAAGCATATCCGTGGTTCATCGAAAGCCTATTCATCTGACACAACTTTCAGATCTTCTAGCATTAAATATAACTTCATATCTTTCTCCTTATTGGAGTGGTCTACGGATTGTTAACCAGGTTAACTGCTAAAATGATGAATCTTTTTAAGTAGATCTTGTTCTGAGAACCTATATGTTGCAGAAATGTGTTACTTGTAAGTTTATGTCAAAAGAGAAAATATTAATTCATTAATAAAATGTAATCATCTTAATTTTTTTAAATAAAAAATCAATGTAGCTGGATTTTGTTAGAATAAAATTTTTCAAATTATTTTTGAAATGAATTCAGTAAATAATTATTCCTACGCAAATTATTCACAAACATATTACAATTAAGTATTAAAAATTAGGAATAGTAGTATGGAATACCGAATCATGAATGAATCGATTATTTGTTTATTGAAAATGTTTCTAAAACTTACAAAAGAATCGTTTCATATTTTTTCTCATCACAGCTAGCACTAGGTAATAGAAAATTACATTGGATAATTATATTAGTTAAGTTAATTAATTAATCTGTTAATATAATTTAGTTTCCTATGTTAACACAGAGAATTTTTGTCTTATCGGGGGTAACAGGTCAATTGAAAAGTCCCCGGCCTGATACATAGATGGCCCTACTAGAATTAAATTCATATGTTTTTTAGTTAGCCCTAACCCTTAAAAGATGCGTGTATAAATTTGTCAGCTGTCGGATCATTAGTTTGTGAATTATATCATTTTGAGTTAAGCAACTTTTGTTATTGTGAAAAAAATTGATAATAATTCGATATAAAAACCAACGTTTTTAAAAACAACGTTTTTATATAGTGGCAAAGTTTATTAGAGAAAATTATTGAAATATTAGTTAAAACTGTTAGTTATTTTTAACTTTAAAATTCACTTAAAAAGAGACATATGTGACAGTATTAAAAAATTCATAATACTCATAAAATCAAAACATGCATTTGAAAGTTTGTAAGCCATTCTATTAAAAAAATGGGAACCAGAATTCAGAAAAAGTTATTGTGATAAGACATGACGCCAAATATTGGAAACTTTCTTTCTTGCGAATGATTTCTGACTAAAAGTCAGCAACCCTTACTATCTCGGAGATTGTAAAGGGGAGATAGTATCTCCCCTTTGTGAGTACAAAAGGTTTACGATAACCTCATGCGGTGTGGGGAGTGCCCGGTGCTCCCAGAGGGGGAAAGAAATTTTTCCCTCAATCCTAAAAGCGCCTAGAGGAAAGAATATTTGACTTATTAAAATTATTGAAATATTAGTTAAAACTTGTCGCAAACGTGTAAATATTGCATTGTTAGGCGAATACGAACGATTCCCAAAATTTCAAAGCTCTAGCTTGATGGGAAGTTGGTTAAATTAACGATCGAAAATTTGATGACACACACACTCACACACACACACACACCAAGTGAAATTCAGAAAAACGTTGTAAAAAGGAATTTCGCGTGTTGATAAAATATTGCTTTTTGAAGGGAAAAAATACAGTTGAAGCAAAAACTTCTCTTGATGCCGAGTTTCCGGGCACTGCCCCAGGAAAATCAACCATCAAGGATTGGTATGCTAAGTTTAGACGTTTTGAAATGAGCACCGAAGACGGTGGACGCCCAAAAGAGGTTGTTACCGACGAAAACATTAAAAAAATCCACAAAATGATTTTGAATGACCGTAAATTGAAATTGAATGAAATAGCAGACACTCTAAAGATATCAACTGAACGTGTACATCATATCATTCACGAATATTTGGGTATGAGAAAGCTCTGTGCAAAGTGGGTGCCTCACTTTTGACCCAAAACAACGACGAGTTGATGATTCGGAGCAGTGTTTGAAGATGATCAAGCATAATAAACCCGAGTTTTTGCGTCGATATGTAATAATGGACGAAACATGGCTCCATCATATCACTTCGATGTCCAATCAACAATCATCCGAGTGGACTGCACACGATGAACCCGCTCCAAAGCGTGGGAAATCGCGACAGTCGGCTGGCAAGGTTATGGCTTCTGTATTTTGGGATGCGCATAGAATAATTTTCATTGACTACCTTGAAAAACCATCAACAGCGACCATTACATAGCGTTATTGGACCGTTTGAAGGACGAAATCGCCGAAAAACGGCCGCATTTGAAGAAAAAGAAAGTGCTGCTTCACTAAGACAATGCATCGTGTCACAAGTCAATGAAAACGATGGCAAAAATCCATGAATTGGGCTTCGAATTGCTTCCTCATCCATCGTATTCTCCAGATCTGGCCCCCAGCGACTATTTCCTGTTCTCAGATCTCAAAAGAATGCTCGCTGGGAAGAAATTTTCGTCGAATGAAGAGGTGATTGCCAAAACTGAGGCCTATTTTTAAACAAAGGACAAATCGTACTACAAAAATGGTATTGAAAAGTTAGAGGGTCGCTATAATCAGTGTATCACCCTTGAAGGGAATTATGTTGAATAAAAAAAACTAATTTGTAATGGAGTCACACGCAAAGCCTGATGTGGTCATGCTGAGCCAAACAAAATAAGTGAGTGAGAGTAAAGTTAGTAAAGAGTAATGCTGTAATCTAGACGTGTGAAAAAATTGAAAAAAAAATTAAATTTCGGTGGACAAGAAGAATGGTCGAAAATAGAACAGGATCCCTAGGACACCCCGGAAAGCGTGTCTCCCATATTTTCCAAAAACAATACACCCCATAGGAAAGAAAAATGTCTCTAGGGTGCCTTGGGGTCATGAGGTCCGCACCTACCAAAAGAAGGCAAGTCCCTGAGGTCCCCCAACTTGGAAGACCAGTCCCCTGATATAATCCCTAGAGGCAAGGTGCCGGCTGTACCCAAACACTGGGTACCCATTTTACTCTCCTCTTACGACAAGTATAAGACAAGTATGAAACAAGTATAAATGATCAACAAGTCTTTGACACATGTTCACCACATGAGTGAGTGAATGCGGAAATTAATGAAAGGCAGGAGTCATCAATATATTTTACTACTGTAATAACTTCGGAACGAATACAAATACCAGTTTTATATCGAAGATCCCTTGCATTTATTTCCACAAACACGGCAATCTGGATGTAATCATGAAGCAAATTGTATAAAAGAGATGGTAAAAAGTTTCCTCTGGTAAAACATATGAAATGACGATCCACCTAGAATTCTTTTTTATTTTGAAAGGGATTCCTATGTATGTGTGTCTGTGTGCTTATAGAGAATACTTCATTTCCTCTCAGAAACATGTTGATGAGACTTTGAGACTGATATCTTATTTGTATGATATAATAAATGAATTCTAATACTGATTCTGAAAAATATTTTCAATTTATGTTTGGATTTGAATTCTTTTTTCATAGAAACATCCAAAAAATATATGCTCACTTTTATTTTAAATTTCATGCGAGGTTTTAGTGAGAATTAATTATGAATATTTTTACTATAATAATTATTAGTACATTTACTATAATTATTTCTAATAACTATTAGTATATAAGTTTTACTAAACTCAACAATAATAAATGAGATCGAAGACAGCTTGATTAAACTAAATTGACAGATAATTATTTTTCTTTTTCTAAAAATAATATTTTCTGTAAAAATATTTTTACTGAAAGAATTAATAAATTTCAATTAAGAAGTAAAATGAAGTTATTGTTTTAAATTAAATGTATTTTATCTTCTTTTCGTTTGTGAAATAAGTCAAGCTAAAATAAGAGTTTGTTTTATGTTTTATTGGTATAGTTATGTGAAGTCTTAATGTATCACATAAACATACCTTTTTAATTTAGATAATTGTTTTAAAATCACGATTGAGTTGGTGATTTGAGTTTTTATTTACTGAAATTTAATCGGAATAATTTGTTTACTTCTTTACTTGAACGTGAAACAAATTTAAGTTAAAAAAGCAAAGAATGAGGAAATTTCAAACAAAAACAAACAAACGTTTCTGAAGAAACAAAATCCGTTACGTTGTAGAAATTTTGTACACATTTTGTTGATTAATGTTCTAATTTGGAATGAATGAGCGATAGTATTTTAATGGAGCAAGATCCAGATGTATCCAAACAAGGTCTAACTGATAACTAGATGTTGAAAAAAGAGGAAAGAAAGTTAAAATTGTCAATGAGGAGGGTCGAAAATAGAGAAAAATCGCTATTCCCGGGGCACGACACTCGTGTTTACGAAAGACGGTAAACCCCATGAAAGAAAAAAAGATCACTAGGGTGCCTCGGGTTCATGATGCCCGTACTTACCTAAAGACAAGCCCCTGCTGAGCTTAATTAGAAATAAATTTCAGCATATAAAGTTCAACGTTGGAACGATGGACAATGTATAATATAGTTGTTCACAATTCCAATAACTAGTATTTCACTCAAGTACATCTTAAAAATTATTTCAAATGCTAATTTCGGATATTAGGCATGTTATGTAAGTCAGATCTTTTTATTAGGCTTTAATAGTGGTGTAGCGATGGGGGATATGGAGGTTGTAACATCCTAGAAGGGATGCTGTATACTAAAATTCAAAAACTGAAACTTTTCTAAACTAAATTTTCTTTTAGAAAAAATTAATATTCGAAATCCCGTATTCCACATAAACATTATTTTCGCCTTAAAAAGTAAGCAAAGAAATTTAAAATTAATTTTGAAGTACGAGTTGAAATGGAAGACCTGCCCCCTTCCCCTTTGGTACCTAAATAAATTACTTACCTAAATCATCTGAATAGCTTAATTGTTGATATCTCTTGTTTAAATAGCACGCAGTACGATGTGTAACTATCATATGAGAGACAGATACAAAACTCAATATGCGAAGGCGTTACTTCGTGGACGACCAACAAACTTCTTACACCCTGACCCTTCCTCTCTCTAAAATTCCTCTCCGTTTCTAATTTTTGTATAAGATGTAATTCCTTTACAACAATGTTCCAAATGGCGCTAGATCGCCATAAGAATTAAATCTGTGGAAGTGTGCAAAGTGTTCTCTCTTCATTTTACAGCTACAAAATGTTTTCGTCGCTGCCAATGAAGAAAAATGCCACTGTTCATTAAGTCCAAACAAAGGTGGTCGTATTCTAGCAGCTGATCAAGGCGAACTTAGATTAGCAGTTCTCAACGATTATTTTCATTATTAAAGTTTAACATTATAAAATTTACAAAAATAATATGAAGTTCCTATCCTGGTGAAATAGCTATATGGAAGCCGAAAATCGTATATTCTCTTCCCGTTCCCTGGCATGCCGTGCATTCTTTCTAAAAATCGGGAATTTCTTAAAACTTCGCGGGACGCGGGATGAATTGTTAAAAATCGGGACTGTCTCCCTAAAAACGGAACGTCTGGTATCGATGGCGTATAAAATGAGAAATATTATTGTTTCTCACGTGTTTAACAACTGGGATCGGTTTAAACGCTACACTCAAATGCTATCTGGCGCCCCTTATAATACTAACGATTTATATTCTACGGAAATGTGTAAACCAAACACGTAAGGATCTATTTGCGAAATTATGGCGGCGGCAGAGCTATTTCCCTATCAGTTTGAAGTGTATCAAGGTGGCTGCCTTATAGCTTCTGTTGGTGAAGCAATTCAGGGGAAAAAAAGATTACGTTTTACGGGAAACTGTAATAGTGGTCATTTTGATGTTTATGTTGAAATAGTTGGATTAACAAATAGAAGTAAAGTTGTTTATGGTGATGATAATGTGAAACGAAATGAAGAAAATGTGTCATCTTTAGTGTTTCAGCTTCAGGAAAATGTGTCTGTGTTAGTTTCAAAGACTCAATCAATATCTAACATTGATTTATCAAGTTCAAGTGAATCAATTATTAATGATGTAATATCTCTTCAAATAAGTAAAGGTAAAAAAAAAAAGAAAAATATTTACAAATTCAATTAAATATAAACAAGTAAGACAAGCTGCTTCAAAATATACTAAAAGCCATCCTGAAGTACATAGAGCAGCTGTAAAGAAATACTTTTCTAATAACCCCCATGTGAATCAGGCAGCTGTAATTAAATACAATGAAAAAAGATCAAAAGTTAAATTAGCGCCATGAACTTCCAAAAATTTGTCTGGTTTTAATTATAAAATAGATATTGACTATTCAAATGATAAAATTGTCAGTATCGGAAAACGTTTGCCTTGTTCGAGATGCCGTGCTTTAAAATGGATAGAAAAACCTCCAGGAATGTGTTGCAGTGGTGGTCAAGTCCAGCTTCCTGCTATTAGATCCTACCCTGAACCTTTGAATAGTCTTCTTAACCATTAGGATCAACTTTCAGAACATTTTCTTTCTACAATTCGTAAGTATAATGGATGTTTTCAGATGACGTCATTCGGAGCAAAAAAATTGCAGGAGGGAAATTTTATGTCAAAATTTAAAGTCCAGGGGCAGGTATACCACAGGATAAGTAGCTTTTTGGCTGAGCCTTCTCAACAACCTTCTTTTCTTCAGCTATACTTTGTCTGTGATGATGAACGTGAACGAAACATTCGTTGTGGTATTTTCCCAGGTGTTGAGCCAGAATTAATTAGCCAATTTCAAAAGGCGCTACATGAACATAACAGGTATATTCGCGATTTCAAAGCTACTGTTTATTCAGTTCTTAAAGACCAAAAAGAGTTCAATTATAAGGTTATAGTTAATGCCGATAAAAAAACCATTTGGGGAATACAAAGGTCATTTCAATGCTCCTCAAAATAAAGAAGTAGCTGTCCTTATTGTGGGTCAGGATTTCGAAAAAAGAGATATCATTCTATACAGCAGATACAGTAAATTGGTACAAATTAGTGAAACCCATCGAGCTTACGATGCTCTTCAGTACCCTTTGATGTTTTTTCGTGGGGAAGATGGTCATTGTATAAATATTTCAAAACTTGATAGCAATACTAGGGCTCCTATCAATAAGACTGTCTCTGCTTCAGAGTTCTTCAGCTATAGGTTGATGGAGCGTGTTGGTGAAATCAATTATCTATTGCTTTTTCGTCAACTGTTTAATCAGTTTTTGGTCGACATGTATGCAAAAATAGAAACTGAAAGGCTTGATTAGATTCGTAACAATCAGAAAAAAATTTAGGAGTGAGGAATATGTCCACTTAAAAGACGCTATGGCAAAAAAAGATACACAGTCTTTAGAAATAGGTAAAATGGTTGTGTTGCCGTCTTCGTTTACTGGAGGACCTCGCTACATGCATGAACGAACTCAAGACGCTATGACAAACAAAGTGACAGGGCGCACGTACTCAGAGAAACAAAAATTATAGTTTGGGACGAATGTACTATGGCCCACAAGAAAGGAATTGAAGCTCTCAACCGGACACTACAAGACATCAGAGGAAGTAATCGACTAATGGGTGGTTTTACTGTTCTTTTAGCTGGTGACTTTAGACAAACTTTATCTGTCGTACCACGAGGGACACGCGCAGATGAAATTAAAACCTGTTTGAAATCTTCAATTTTATGGCCTCAAATAAAAGTCTTATCCTTGAAAGTTAATATGAATATCTCTCTTCAAAACGACTTGAGCGCGAAAGAATTTTCTAACTATTGATTGACATAGGTAACGGAAATATTACAGAGCAAGAAGGAAAAATAACTATTCCGAATAACCTATGAGATACTGTGGGAGATTTGATTACTTTGACTGATAGAATATACGGAAGTATTGAATATGGCACACTAGATAGCTTATCGTGGTTGAAAGAAAGAGCAATTTTGACTCCAACAAATGAATCAACTGATAAAATTAACGATTTTATCCTAGAAAAACTGACAACTGAACATATAAGGTATGAGTCTATAGATACAGTCATAGAGATAGAAGTTACTATCCATTATCCTGTGGAGTTTCTGCACACACTCAATCCACCAGGCATACCGCCTCATATTCTTTATCTAAAGACTGGTACACCAATAATGTTCTTGCGTAATTTAAATACTCCTAAATTATGTAACGGCACCAGACTCAAAGTGAAAACTCTAAGAAAAAACGTTATAGAAGCGACTGTTTTTACAGGAAAGTATGAGGGTGAAAATATATTCATTTCTAGAATACCACTAATTCCATCAGATTATCATTTTGAATTTAAGCGTTTGCAATTTTCAGTTAGAGTTTGCTTTGCGATGACTATCAATAAAGCCCAAGGGCAGAATTTAAAATTAGCTGGTGTCGATTTACAAAATGAGTGAAAATCTAATCATCCTTCAACCAGAAAAACGAAAGAAGAATGTTGTCTACAGAGAAGTTTTGGAAATGTAGGCATATTATTTCATATTTTTCTGATATTTAACTATTTCTAAAATTAAAATAAGATAAAATAATAATGAATGTAATAATTAAGATTAATAAATTGATATAATAAAGAATAAAAATGTAGTTTTCATTCTCAAAAATTGCCATGCACACAAAATAAAGACAATAGAAATGTAATACACAAAAAAAAATTGATTCAATAGGTTTAAAAAATAAAATAAAATACATAAAAATGTATTTATATTTTTATGTTGTCAATTTTTACATGGTTTAGGCCTACTGGGACCCGCCATGTAAAATAATGGGAACGCATCGCACTACACAGTACCTCATGGGTAAAGCGGGATTCTGTTCAACGACAGATCTACTGACTAAATTACATTTTCATTGATAAACTATTAACTATTAAATACTTTTCTCATATATTTGAAAGTCGTGGATAACCATTATTACAGACAATCAATTTCTTAAAATTTTAAATTCAGATTATAATTATCGTTTAAAAATCGAAAACTTTCTTGATATTTTACGTATAGGTTCCAAAATATAATATTATCGTCTGCCCAGCGAAGCGGGCGGGTATCAGCTAGTCTAAAATAAATGCGTGTAAATTTTTTAGCTCAATTAAGCTTTATGTTAATCAATTAAGCTAAATGTAATTAAAATTAAAACAAATGATAAATTATTAAAT